>JBAMYA010000024.1:5786264-5812530 GCA_037176975.1 Arrhamphus sclerolepis | reverse complement strand
TCTTCTCTCTCCATCTTCCAGTTTTCTCTTTGAAACAGGTTGAGAGTTTTAACTCCTAAAATATTCAGCCTCTGCTTGTTTTCACTTAGCTGTGTTCTGGCTAATTACAGTTACTTACTTCTCTCACCAAATTTGTGCCAACAGCCTCAACACAGTGTTTATTTTAGTTTCAATTTGAATCGCAAATGTTAAGAAATACAGTAAAAGCACATGGGCATCATGTCGCGCACGCATGAACCATGAGCGTATATACAATTACAGAGACACATGCTCATACATATGCACATTGTGCTCAGGAAACCACACACAGCCATTGTGTTGGCAAATGTCAACTCTGCTTGCTTTCCCTCGAGGTTCAGTGTCAGATGAGATTGTGTTTCTTTCGTGAGCACAGCACACTCGTTCCCAGTGTGATTTTGGTCGCGTGTGTGTGAGACTGAGAGTTAGAGGGAGAGAGAAGAGGGGCAGTGGTGAGATATGTTGCATAAGGGAGTGCAGTGGAGCATGAAAAAGAACAGGTGGCTCCTTTTTCTGCCATGTAGTTTTATGTGCCATCTTCCCCATTGTGTGTGTGTGTGTGTGATAGAGTTAGAACCTATTTCGTTGTGTGTGGGGATTTGTGCAAACCCTGAGTGCTTATGTATGTTCCCATACATGCGCATATTGTTTGTCCCGTTTCTCTTGGACCGTGGTTTTGTGTTTGCTCTTTGAAGAGCAGGATTCTGGTTGGTTTAGATACAATTAAATGAAGCTTCAGGATCCCAGAGAGGGTGTTTAAACACCATTCGATCTATACTGAACACAGAGCTCTCGTTTCCTTTCTGTTTGCCTCTGTTATTTATCCTCTCTGTAGTTCCTTTTATCTTGATTCATGTTTAGTGACTGATATTTGATAAGTGGTGGATTATATCACATACCCACAAACAAAAAAGCTGAGCTATTCTTTTTCCCTCTTTTTTTCAGTGAAGTCTAAACTAATTATTTCTGTTTTCCTGTCTTTGTGTTTTAGAACAGTCATCCAGGCCGGTGGTCAGGACACGGCAACAGCAGCAGTCAGGGACCAAGGGACCGAAGAGTGGCGCGGGGCGTGGGGGTAGCACTCGGAGGGGACCTCTCTAGCCAGCACCACCCCTATCACCATCCACCTCTGCATGGTCGGCCTACTG
Organism: Arrhamphus sclerolepis; assembly: GCA_037176975.1. Lineage (NCBI taxonomy): Eukaryota > Metazoa > Chordata > Actinopteri > Beloniformes > Hemiramphidae > Arrhamphus > Arrhamphus sclerolepis. The sequence goes on along the minus strand of JBAMYA010000024.1, from coordinate 5,811,364 downwards.
CTTCTGAGCGGCACACTGCCAAGGAGGAGCGCCACCACCAGGCAGTCCTGGCGCAGTCCACAAGCCGAAACCCTGGTCTGAACCTGCCTCCTAGTTCCTCTAACCTGTCCTCTGCCAAGGCCGTAGAAACCGCACTATCACAGCTTCAAGTTTCACACCCAAACATCGGTACAAATCAATCCCCAGTCTCCACCTCAGTGGCTTCTAATACCACTTCTGCGCCATCCCTGCTCTCCAAGCAACCTGAGGGGATGTCCTCCTCCTCCTGTGAGTCCTTAACCCCAGGAGCAGCGCTGGCTGGAGTGAATCAGTCAGGGGGAAGGAGAGGAGGTGGAGATCACCATCCACCAAGCCATATTCCTCGAGCGGTTGGGGCCAGTACCTCTACAAGCCTCCATAGTCTTGGAAGCAGGGGGAGCCTCTCTCAGAGCGTATCATCATCCGACCAAGCCTCTCCCCCACCTCCAACATCTTCCTCAGCCTCCTCGTCCTCCTCTACATTCACCGGCCGTTTAGGACAACCGCCTCGAGGCCCTCTGTCTCTGCATAGCTACAGCCGTAAAAATGTCTTCCTGCAACATTCCCTACATACTGCCGAACTGCAAGCTCTGACACAAAGAGACAGTTGAGGGCACACAAACATTTATACCATTCCAACCATATGCAGCCATATCATTAACTCAAATGAGGACACGTGTGACTTTAGAGAAAAACTGCTGCTTCTTATGTTAAAGTTGCTCAGGTTTCACTGCTGCTCCCCTTTCCCCTCAAGTCATCATTGCACATGCTTACAATCACACGTTGCAATCTAGACCAGCCTTCGACTTACATTTTGTTCAGAAATTTGCTCATTTTATCGCACACTCAAATGGAAGTTCACATACACACACATTAGGCTGTGAGTATGAAAAAGGCAATCACTCGTCTATCAGAGCTCCCACATCGTGTCATGCTGACAGTTCAGATGAGCTTACGCCCACACACACAAAGTGCACACAGACTCACAAGCACTTATCTGTGCAAACACACAAATACAGCTGCACACACTCAAATGCACACTCTGACACGAAGACATCATCTGTGGTATCTGCTTCACCATCTGCACAGATAACATGATATTAAAACTGAATGAGGAGATGCTGTGTCTGCATTGTTAATTTTTTTTTTTTTTTGGCCTGTTTTTGTTCTTTTTAACAGTGAAACCCAATGTTCCTTTAGGAGCAGCTCAAGAACCGACAAGACTCACCATAATCTGCGCTTGTAACAATGCTGTATATTCTCGTGCTGCCAAATTCTGCATCAAATTCTCATTCATTAGAGGTCTATATTAAGAGATATTTAGGTACACATCCTCAGCTACAATCCTTTTACTGCATGCTTTTTAACATTTATGGGGAAATAAACAAATCACAGGTGGGCATTTTGTACTGCAACAAAACTTTTAACAGTGTCTCAGTATCAACTTTCACCTCAGTGTTTCAAGAAAAGAATGAAACATGTCACAAACTCTCAGACACTGATGTGTTTTTATAGTGTTTGAGAGAGAAATGATTTACCTGTGCTCACATAAACAATAAGATCTTTTCTTGACTTAACACTGAACAACTTTATTATTGTAAGAATACAAGATTGCAATATTACCCACAATATACTGCACGCACAAAAACAAACAAACAAAAAAAAAAAAATCAGTGTCTGCCCATGGTGTTAGAGTAGTTCAGTAAAGTTGAAATGAAGGGTTTCATTCTCAAATTTGAACAGTTTGGGTTCAGTGGGTGGAGCAGCAGTTGTCCTCCTGCTGCGGTCGCAGGTTTGACTCTCAGCCTGACGCTTTGCTGCATATCTGCCCCATTTTTGAACTTCAGTAATAAAGGCCACTAGAGCCACGAGAAAAAAAAAAAAATCACTGATAAGCTAAAACCACATCAGATGAAAAAGCTTAAACTGAACAAATTACTTTATTAGGCACTAACATATTCAGACACTGGTATTGGGTTTTGGAATGAATGCCTTTAGTTCTTCTTTTTAGGACTGGGTATTGAAAGGGGATAATTATTGGTGCTTGATGAAATGAAATGATCAATATCCATGTTTCAGATTAACAATGTTATATTGTCATTATTATTATTGATAATAAGAATGACAATTGTATTACAGTTATCAGATATGTTATCTGCTGGACTAGAGTCTGAGCCTGTGCTCCAAAGCAAATCACAGCAGATATTGCACAGAAAGTTGTTTACTTGATCAAATAATGAAACAAAGAATAGAGGAAATGTTATTTTTGCAAGCAATTCCATTTGTAAAAAGCTCAAGCACTTGAGTTTTTTTCCACAGGTACCCAGTCCTTTTTTTTTTTCCTTAGAGTTTTGACACTAAGACATACCCTGTGAGTAACATTTACAAGAACTGCATGATTTGGTGAGTTGTACATTAAGGCACAATGCATATCACAACCTGAGAAAACACAGCTTTTACAACTGGACGGAGTAAAAAAAAAAAAAAAGTATGAATATATTTTCTCTAACGTAGCAAGACCATTGAGCAGACATGCCTCTCCCCATCGGCTTTGAGGTAAACAAATTCCTACTGGGAGGTGAGAGCATGCACTTGTGCTCAGCTCAGCTTTCAGCTCCTGGCGTCTACAAACCATGTGAGATGTTAGAGCGGTTGTTGACCTTGTCTGATTGTCAGTAGCAACCTGGCTTTAGGGGAGCTGTATAAGTCACTTGTGTGTTCTTTAATGCACACCTCATGAGGAAAGGACATAGTAGAGGAGAAGGAAAAGCCTGAAAGACAGCAGCTGTTTTTCTAGAGCTAGAAGTTGCAACTTTGCTTCTGCTTGTTTTACTGAGACTGCATTTTCTTACGTCGTACCCTCTGTCTCCACTTTCTTAATCTAAATTTTCTGTCTTTTATGTCTCCTCCTTCCCCTCTGTCATGTCTCAGGTCTCTCAGAGTCTTTACTCTATATCTCTCCTCATCTGAGCCGTCACACAGAACTTTTATTGTCATACAGTGTATCTGGTATAGACTCTGCTGCACCGACACTCAGTCCTGGGCTTTGGGACCTATCGCTGCCGATTTTCATTCCAGCTTTCTAATTAGGGAGTAATTTTACACCTGGTGAAAGCAATTAACTACCTGGTAGGATAGATATGCTGCAGTAATGTGGTTCCAGAGGAGCTGGACTGACAACTGCAGCTGGAACATGAACCAATCATTCCCTGCCTAGTTAGTTCAGTGGTGATCATGGTTTGGTGCTGGCTGACCTCTAACTATTGCTGTTGCGTCCCTGACACAATTAAAATGTTGTCAGAGAATGTTTAACTGCCCAATCAGATGTTTCTCCCCAGTGTGTAGGAAATATCTTTAATTGTTTCAGTTGTAGTGGAGAATGCACAGAGGGAGGCAGCAGGTTATTTCTTACGTGATGACAGGCAGCAGCCTCATCTAAGATGGCGGTTCAAATGTGACCTTCAGGTCTTTCCACAAAGTTGCTATTCCTTTCCGAATTAATGAACAAACCAGTTTTAAGTCTCACAGCAGAGGAAGTGGATCTGCAAAAGTGGACACACAAACCTATGTTCTTAATTTCTCTTCAGCAGTGTGCTGTCCATTATTTTTTTTTTTTGGTTGGGTGGGTATTTATTGTTCTTTTTTATTATTTTTGCCTTATTTATATTTATTGCCATAGGAACAGTTTCCTGCAAGCATTGTGACACTTTCAAGATGTAGTGATGATGATGATGATAATAATATAATAATCAAGGTGGAAATTACAGTGTTGATAATCATATTAATGTTATAATCATATTCAATCATAAAGTTTATGCTTTTCCTTCTCTTGATTTGTCTTACTGTAACTATCCTTTCTCTTTGAACTACTGAAATAATGAAAGGTAATTGTACATTTGTGCATAAATAATTGATTCATTGGTATCAATTTTGATTTGTATACAGTTTGTGTTTGTGTAAATGATGATTCATGTGTTGTAGTTCGCACAGGAGACTAGAACACAGTGGAAGAAATATTTATTATCTTCACTGGCACGTTTAAATGCAATCAGATGTCTGACCTACAGCGTTTAGAGTTTTAAACCTTGGTGAGACTTCAGAAATTAAATTTGACTAATTTAAGAAATTCCATTTTCAACATCACATTTAAAGGAAGATTCTTTCTGACATACCTACAACCTTAGTGATTCTGCTTTTTCTTTTCCGAGGTCCAGCTCTTGCCATTTGTTTTTTTGAGGTTACTTACAAATACATAACTTTACAATCTTTTCTGTCCAAAAAGTGGATGATAATGATGTATTTAAGATGCTTTTAGCTATACAGGTTGACATCTGTGTCAGAGTATATAAAACTAATGGGTAGACTCATCCTGCAAGTCCCAGCCATCCCATAAATGAAGTAGACATACGGTGAATCCACCCAAACTACTGAGAAAAACACAAAAAGCTCCAACTTATGGAGTTGTTTTTCACTTCATGTGGTCCCTTGAAACTGTTTTGAAATATATTCTCAATGACGAAAACAGTTTTAATGGACTTATCTGTGGTCTGAATAATTCAGTGAATGCTTACCCAAAGTATTTCTATTCAGTCTCTGTCTAGCATTGTTTTATGTCACTTAAAATTGTTGTTTCACATGAGAAATGTTCTATCAAAAGATTTTTGTCCACTGTGTCCCTACTGTTAATATTTAATACAAATAAAACTGATGAGAATGTAAAGTTTGAGACCATTTTTAAGTGCAGACTTTCAAAGTTTATGTGAGGACTTTTATTACAAAATCAGATGCATATGTAGAATGCCAGGGATGTAATATCGAAATGAGAAGGACTAACAGAGTAGGCGTCTATTAAAAGGTGCAGTGCAATAAAGCAGTAAATCTCTGCGACCACATTCCCTGTCTCAGGCAGGGGAGATTTTACTGTACAAATCTTTAAAGAAAGGAGTGAATAGAGTCAAAGACTAGAAAAAGAATACATACCAAAGCAATGAATGGACATTCTAAGGAACTTCTGCCCGAAATACTAAGAAAAACATTCCCAGCTGCAACAACTGAAAGTTTTGTGTGGCATTGGACGCACACACAAGTAAAGTTTACCTCATTCAACCTTAGCCTCCAACCAATTTGCGTAAGTTTTTATTTGGCAGTGACCATCGAGTATGGAAGTGTTTATAAAATCAATTACATTAGCATGAGTTTGTAAGCATGTGTTTGTACATGGGTGATGTGGACTGGTTGTTTACCCCTTAGGGAGGACCTGTGTGTGCTTCTCATTTCTGGACTCACTTGATTAGTGTTGGCGATGTTAAGACTCGCTGGGTAGCACATACAGGATTAAAAGGCAGCAGGTCTGGTTCTGACTTGCTGTAATTGATAAGGTAGAAGGTCAGCACGAGTCAACACACTTCTGATTACCAAAGCTTTGAAAGACATCACCTAATGGAGAATATATTTGTATAGCTAATGATGACTCATATGCCATCCATCCATCCATCCATCCAGAATGTAAAAGTTGCATTTCTATCCATTTTGAAAAGTCGATTGCTGAAGTGACTCGATTTTGACTTGATAGCAGAAAATGGATCCTAACATTAATCAAACTATCTAAATAAATAAAGATAACGAAGGCCAGATGTCCCCACACCTGTTGCAGAGGAATTTCCATGACAACTAAGGGGGGAACAGAATTGGGAAGAACATTTTGAAATATGTTATTTGATTTCTATTGCAGGAAGAATCCCACGAGTGTGTGCAGCTGTTATACTTAATAATTGTAATTTATTCTTACACATTAGTAGCATCTTCTCCTTTATCAAGTATGGGGATTGTTCCTTGAAACAGCGCCCTCTAGGTAAACTTAAACCTCCGGTACGACGTTTGTCGATGACTGGAGTTGTTGTGGTCCACAGAAAGTAAAGGAGAAACTATACAGAGCGGAAGCTGCACTTTTGACCACTAAAAACGTGCATTGATGGGGAAAAAGAAGAAGAAGGGAAAAAAAAGAATCATATTGATTAAAACTGACGGACTATCCTACCAGTGATCTTCATAGCTAGCATGAAAAAGCGTCTTCACTTTTTGGATGAAACTTTAGTTGACTCCAATTTTGATCAATTAGCCAATTATTCACCTGTCCACTAAAGACAATAAGTTGGACACGTGAAGGATGAAGGAAATAAAGGTGAGCAAAAACAGACAAACTTTTACTTTATGAACTAATTGTGTTGATAAAACAAGTCAGTGATGGCTTCATTTGAAAATGCAAGACTGGGTGTGTGCTTTGAGCATTCATAGTCACCAGTTTGTGTGCGTGCGTGCGTGCGTGTGTGTGTGTGTGTTTGTTTTATTATTTTAATATACGCTTTCAAATTGTTTCATTGCGAGGCTATGAACCTGGTGGTTCCCTGTGGAAAGTGTGACATGGTCTTCATTTGTTCATCACCATAAATGACAACAATTAGCAAGTCGCACTTTTAAGTATTTGAAATATACACTGTCAAATTTTAGTTATTTTTTATACAATGTTATATTGCTTCATGTCTAGTCTTTGGTGAAAAAGAAGGGAAATGTTGACGGAGGGAACAGCTTTTCAGCAGTATTGTTTATGCACTTACTTTTGTCTCATGGTGACTATTTGACGCAGGTATTGTACATTTAATTTGAGAATTATGTCATTTCACCCCATCTGGACCACTGCCTGTGCTTTGAAATAGGATAGAGTCAGTGAAGATGTGCTGGGTCTATTAACCATCTGTCCCCTTCCTGCTCTTTCTTCCTATATTTCTGTCTCTCTGTCATTGTCTCTCTTTATCTATGAGCCAATTACTCTTGTTTTCCTCTAACTGTTTAGGGCAAATCTTATTGTTTTATTTGATCACCAAAAGCCTATTAAACTGATCACTATGAAGCACAAGCATACATACCCCCACGCCCATGTCTGAAGTTCCAGAGATCTCTGAAACAGAGATGCACATACTGCACAATCAAGCGTTTTACCTGTTATTGGCCATAAAATACAGAGTTTATATCAGTCACAGCTTGGTCTAATATGTATGTACTCAACCTCCAGACTTAGTAAGAAACGGCTGCACATCATAGACCACTAACACATGGAAGTTCAACCTATGCATATTTTCCCTCCTTTATTAACAATTCAGACTGTGGAGTTTTTTGTTTTGTTTTGTTTTTTCACATCACTTGTAAGCAGTAATACTAATTCTTTTACACATATGTGCAAATATGCATTACATTAAAACCACTTGCTTAATATTCTGTTGCTTCCAAAACAGCTCTGACCCACCATGGTCTGTGCCTTTTGGGCTTTCCCGTGGTGTCTGGCATTGCAATGATGGCAGTCGTCCCTTGGGTCCTGTTACTTGAGGGCAGGGGTTTGGAGGACCGGACTGGAGATGCCCAATCAAATTGGTATGAGGAGAGTGGAGGCTGGGTCCAAAATAAGACCTGCTTTTTATGCATCTCATGCTGCTTCTGAGCAGTTTTTGCTGCTTGGCATCACACATGGTCCTGCTGGGGAAGGGTGCAGTATCACCATTGCCACATGATATGCAACAGTGTTTAAGTTGGCCCTATACAGTAAAATAATATCGACAGATGGAGGAACCCTGTGTTTTCTTTCAGAAAGTTGCATTGTGCAGAAATGGGTGTTTTTTTCTTATTCTGTCTGTACTATTCAAATCGTGGCGAGTAATTTTCCTCGTATTCCCTTTTCACATATACAAGAAGAAGCAGTCCTTAAGCTTAGCACATTTGCTCTAATTAATAAATGTGCATGATTTCACATAAGACTACAATCAGAATATAAAGGTGACTGTTTCCCTGGTGAACGTTTCCCTTCCGTGTCTTATCATTAAGGCACAATCAATGGATGTATATGGTGCTGCTTTCAAGGGTTTATTTATTTTTGCTTTTCATTTTCTTGCTCTCCGTTATGATTTCTTTGCTGACATTTAGAAATGCCTGTCAGGCAAATTAAAAACACAACAGACTATAAATTGTACTTGCATTCTTTCATTTGCACTTTTAACATTTGAAATGTTTGAAAATCTCACCTATTTTGATTTGAAAAAGTGTTCCTCTCTTTAGTTTGGGTGCATGTTGACCCATTTGTTGAAATGTTGGAGGGGGTTGGGGGGGGACTATATCTGTTTTGGAATATGCTGGTTTTTTTGCTTGTCCTTTGTGATGTGGATCAGATGTCGTGCTTGCAAATCTTTGGTTGGAGCATGAATATTTATCAGCGGTGCTGAGTAGTTGTTTAAAATCCAGTGTCGCTAAAGCGTGAGAGGAATTTTTTTTTATGCTTCCCACCAACCAAAGTTGTAGTGGCAAAACAGTTCAGGATTTTCCACTAATTAATCATACACAAGTGTAATCTGAGATTTAGCTCAGTGTTGATCCCACAAAAATGAAAGTTTGTTAAATTCAGTTTCCCAAATAATGCCATTCTAGGCTTTTGGTCTTGCTTTGATTTGGAACTAGTTTTCACTAGAGTTTGATTTAAATCAAACTACCTAATTTTGTGGCTGTTGGTCTGTTTTTTTTTTTGGTCTGCACCTGAATGTGATCACTGTGTTCACACCAGATGAAATGAGCCACACCAAGCAGGAATGCAAACTTGAGTTAATTTAAAGCAGACTAAAGTCTGTAGAAGTGAAAGCAGGGTTGCTGTCCTGCATGTTTTAGGTGTTACCTGCCTTCAGCGCACCTAGTTTAAATGCATGATATGTTAACAAACTTTAGTGACAAGCTGGTGGCGATCCATTCATTTGAATCTGGTGTGTTTTGACAGGGAAAACATCTAAGACATGCTGACCTGGGCCAACAGCATTATTTGCCCTTGGACCCCCAGACACCCGACACAGAGGTGTTTAACAGATAATGACCAAATATGTTACTTTTATCTACCGTTAAAGTTTTGTAGGTACAGTAGCCTCCAAATAATGGAACTTTATGACGTATTCTTGCTCAGTGGCTCCCAGCAGCTCAATAAGCCCTCTCTTCCGTCCTCAGTTCAGGATATGTGTTGGTGTGCATCATCCTGTTTGTGATGATTCACATATGTGGGTATCATCAGGCTGCAGAGTGTTTGTCCAAAATCCCTCTCTGGCCCTGTGTGTGCAGCCAGAGTTGTTTCTGATATGACTCGACTTCTTAAGTCAGAGCCATAGTTTGACTTTATGAGCATGCAACCAAATAAGGAGAGAAAGCAATGCAGATTTTGGCTGGCATTTTTAGAATGGCTCTTTTTTTGGTGTTTGAACCAGGCAGTTGATGTAACAGCTGGTTTAGGTTTATATGAGTGTACTCATCTGTGCTCTTGTTGCCCACTCAGTGTCTCTGCTCTCTGCTACCGGACCACGATGTGTATAACACTAGACAAATTTAGCCCAGGCTTTTACTGGAAGCAGATGGCATGGTATTATGTTGGTGATACTGTTGGCCACTGATGACTCCTCCAGTCAGCCCACTCGGCATCTCTGTTCTTTTCCTCCTCCACCGAGATTCAAAATATGAAACATAATGGGCCATTTTTGTCTTCTAAAAGGAAATTGGAACACTGAAGAGCTTAATTCTGCCAACATTCCCATTTAATATCTTCGACTTGCACCTACTCCATCAGCCACCCAGCTTTTTCTTGCTTCTTCACGAGGCCTAATGTGAACCAAGCAATGAACAGCCCAAAAGACCTTCATTTGGCTGATGCTATCATGTAATTTCCATTTGCAGCAATCTTATATGAGCAATGGAAGATGAAGAAGAGGAGCTGGCTGATTTGAGTGAATAATCCTTGTTACTTTGTTACAAATATCCTTCCTGTATTTGTTTCTATGAAAGGTACAGCATGTGTGGATGAATCAGAGTACAGATTAACCCATTCAATTCAACATTTGTTTGCTTTTACCCTATAAACCTTCAGTGATGCACAGGTTGCATTGTGCATTGCAAAAATAATAACAAAAAACAGGCATTTGGTTTGAAGGGTTAAGTTAACCTTTTAGAACAGACATATCTTTTTATGACAGCACTCACCTCTGCTGTTCTCCAGCCTATTAAATTTAGAAATGAATTTAAAAGCCTGTTGGTCAGTTAACCAGATGTGCCAGGTGGTTTGTAACACCAAACCATCCGGAAAGTTCTTTGTTGAACCCATCTGGAAAAGGGCAAACACTAAAAAAAAAGAATTTAATACCGAGCAAACAATTGAAAGAACTATCTGTAAATCAGAAATTATATCTTAGAAGATAAATAAAGTGCAACCATTTTTTTTTTAGTGTAAATAATTTTTTTTATTGAAGTGAGAAGACAGAGCAAAAATTGATAACATCTTTTTCAGAGAGCCAAAGCTTCAGTGGTTTTCCAAGCTTTTCTTTTGCTAAAGAAATAGTTTGAAGTTCTGATGCTCGGATTGATCTGAATGCTAACTCCTTCACCAGATGACACTGTTGATTGTCATCACATCTAAAGCCACCCGCAACTGCTTATTTACAATCAGGCTTTTAGCCAGCAAGCTGCCTAGCTGCACCCTGTTTAAAAAACATAGACAACTTAAATTCTTTCTTTTCTTTTCGTTTTTTTTAAGATTTTGTTGGCTCTAGTGGCCTTTATTGAACATGAAGAGGGAGGAAACAAAGCACAGCAAGCTGTCGCCGAGCTGGGAGTCAAATTCAAGATCGCTGCATGAAGCTTCGCCTTGTATATGGTCTGCTGGCTTAACCACTTGACGATGGAGTGGCCCACTACTTGAACTCAACTGGACGGCACAAATGTTTTTTTTTTGTTTTGTTTTGTTCTTTTTACTTTTGAGCTTAAGTAGTAGTAGGGCATCATGATATGTACAAGAGAAAATGTATACACGCTGTGTATTGTTTATAGCAGTATAGTTCTTGTTATGTTGCTATTCAGCTTGTAGGACCACAGGACTGCTCGTCTCCTCTACTTGTGTCTCATAGTCATTGTCCGTAGTGGACCAGATAGATACTTTATTAATCTCGAGAGAAATTCGAAACCACACAACCATTTTAGAATAAAACCTTGGGTGAACTCTGTACAACTATATAATGTGAATAATGCAGGTTTCGTCCTGGCTGTGGAACACTGGACCAGCTCTATACCCTCACTGGGAACCCGGAGGGAGCATGGGATTTTACCAAACCAGTTCACCAATTGTAATATGCCCACTTCCAGTAAAAAAACAACAAAAAAAAAAACTAAAAACAAACACACTCATATTCTACCTTCCAAATGGTGTACTACTGTGATGATGTGGAGTGTACACCACATAGCTTCAAAGCAAAGAAGCTACACATCTATTCCTTAATGGCTGATGTGATGTGTTCAGAGTGGCCGAAAGAGCTCCCTGCACTGATTCAGCATGAGAGAAAGTACAGATGGGGAAGAATGTTGAACTGCTCAAAAGATATTATAGCCTGTGTTCCCATCATTTCAGTGAGGAACCGATCAGCACTGACAGCTACGTGAGTGGTGGTCCTGTCTACATTTCCTAGAATAACGGGGGCAAGATGCTACCACGAGGAGAAGACCTGAAGGGTATAGATCTGCAAAGCCCCAGATGAGTGTGAGTGCTCCCACCTTACACGTCATGTACCTTTCAGATAGAGGAGAGTCTATTTCTTGTAGCAGCCAAGGTGTGTAGGGGTTCTGGTTTGGTGATTACAGGATTTCATCTCTGCCTTTTGTGGATGTTGTCTTCCTGTAAGAATCATCAGGTGAGCATCCTCTTCAGCTCCCACTGGAGTGTTTCACTATTGAGTGTGAAGCAGCAGGAATGAGAATTTGGACCTCCAAGTCTGAGACCATGGCTTTCAGTTGGAAAAGCGTGAATTGCCCTCACTGGCTTGTGAGTGAAGTGATGTTTGAAGTTGGTGTGCTACAACCCTGGTCCTCAGGACCCCTGTCTTATTTTAGATGATTCTCTGTTCAATCACACCTGATTGGATGGTCATCAGCTTGTCTTCAAGATCTACACGTCTGTTAGTGACTCACTAATTAGAGCCTGATGTACTTGAGCAGGGAAACATCTAAGATATGCAGGACAGTGATGGCTGCAATCGCTCTTTGAGGGTAAGAAGTTCAGTTTTCTGGGAGAGACTTGGTAGAGCAGAGTCGGTGCTCCTCCACATCGAGAGGAGGTTGAGGCACCTAGTTTAGGATGACTCCTGGGAGAGGTATTTTGGGCTTGTTCAACCAGGGGAGACCACAAGGCAGACCCATGATACACTAGAGAGATTACATCTGGATGGCCAGGGAATGTCTTGGTGTCCTGAGGAGCAGGAGAACATGGAGAGGGAGAGGGAGTTCTGGGCCTCTCCTGCAACCCTTCTCTGGAAAAGCACAAGTTAATGAATGCATAGACAGCGGAAACAAAATTACAACCACAAATTTTACATATACTTTATAAGACTTCTGCATCTTTTAATTCACAGGCATCACTGATGGTACATAATGATAATGATACATATCAAAAGCATCTTATGGGTGAACATGAGCATAACCGCATAAAAAGTTTTCTCAAAGCATGTCATTACATTTTCATGATTCGACTATCTTGACTCTTGTTACCATCTTCTAATATTACTAAGTTCAGTTTCATCATCTGCATCTTAATCTATCTTGGACTATCCGCTTTCTCCTTGAGTTTTGTCTTTGTGTCCACTTTGACAAGTTGACATTCACAAAAAGCTGATCATTCGGAATTCAATTGTATTAACACTTTTAAAACTAAATATAATTAATTTTGATGAACGAGAATGTGTGGATGGATTTCAGCCTGTCACATGAAATATCACTGAGGAACACATCATTGAAATACAATAGGCACAGTACATCCCAGAAGAGTATAATGACACATATAGAAACATAAATTTTGTGATGCATGCACAATTTTCCTTTTACTGTGTACACCATGTGATTTAAAATAAATGAATAAAGAAATGTAATCCTTATTCTCTCTTCCTTAAAAGCCAGCACAAAAACTTACCTGGTACAGCCTTGCAACCTTATGTTTTGAGTTGCCGGGTGGACAAGGACTGGTTCTGGAGTTGTTGGCCAGAGCTGGCTATCTATTAGCATAATGTTGACAATATGATGATATTCCCACCAGGAAAACTGCAAGATGCTCATTACGCAAGGCTGTGGTTTCCAGAGGTGGAACAGATGTTTCTATATGTAACACAAGCAATCTTATCAAACATTTAAGGAGCCGTCACATAAAAAAAAATTCAAATTGAAAGATGGACAAAGTGCAGCAGCAAAGTGTAGCTTCCTTCTCAGAAATCAGAGGAATTGCCCAAAGAAAGCTAAAAACTCAGAATAATGATGGACAAAACTTTTAAATTCATTGACCCAGCGGACTGGTCATTGAAAATGTTGGATTTCACGACATAATGGAACATCTGGAGCTGCAGTGCCGTTTCGCAGGTGGGAAACCATAAAAATAAAAACTGCTCTTGCCAAACAATATGAGACTGGTCATATTTATCATCAGCTAAATAAGTGCAGGCAGTAAGCTTTACAACCTTTACACTCACAATGTGTTCGAATGCAAATGCTTTTTAGAAAATAAAAAAAAAAGAATTTTAACAAGTTAACTTTAAAATAATACTGTTATTTGGATATCCATATTGGCTGAAAACCAAAGTCAGGGCATCTGTATGTCTCCAGTTTTTACAACTTTTTACATCTTGCAAACGATTTTTGTCATGTCCCTCCACCTGCCACAGCGTAATGCTGCTCTGAAATTACAGCTGTTTATCACAGGTCATACATTCACCTCCCATCTAGCAATGTTTCCTCTACATTCGTTTAGGAGCGGCCTGCTGCTCCTAAATCCTGCCGCTGCCGCTCTTTTAAATTTCTGGGGGTTTTTGTTGTTTTTTTTTTTTGTTGCTTTTAATACACCACCGCTGTGTGTCTCCACAGTCTCAGCAGAGTCCTGCACTAGGTCAGGTACTTACTAAGGTAAACTACAGATACTGTACAGATGTTGCTCATTATCTACTCTTTTGTGGGGTGAGGAGGGGGTGGGGTGTTAATACAATATTAATTACTTGCAAGAGTGAGGCCTTGAAAGTGACATCGCATCAGGCACCAGGTCAGAGAGTCAGAGGAAAGTCCTCTTGGAAAAAAGGGTAGCGACGTACCAGAGAAAAGGTAGACTTGTCAGTTTAAGATAACTCGTGATAGATTTAACAACCGGAGCCGTTGCCAGCGTCAGGAACACATGCAGTTTTCAAATTACCGTGACTCTTCAACTGTTTACGCTATCGACATAATTCCAATAGATTCTGAAAGCTAAGAATTGTTATGGTTGTACGTTATGGTCGTGGCAGCGGGGTCTGCGCTGCACTGTGTTATGTTATGTAGCAGCGAGAAAGGACACAGAATGAGAGGAGACTGCAAATAGTGAATGTTTTGAGGTTTTTAGGGGTGTTTTCACAGTGTTTAGATGTCTTCTTGTTATCGAGTTCTTTCAGAGTGAAGTGAAATATCACTGAAATATCTTTCCTGAGAAAAACACCTGGTCATTTCTGGACTTTTATCAAGCATTATAAGTGAAATCAAAAAGGTCCAGGCAAACAAAAGTGATTGTGTTGTTGTATTGGAGTCGAAATTTAATTTTTGTCATCTCAAAAACTTTGGATCTGGTCATACAGTGTTTATAAAGACAAAACTTGCTGAAAATTGTTTCTTTTTTTTCTTTTTTTTGTTATTTCACACAGTTTAAAGAATGTATAACATATAAAACTGACAATTGCTTGAGAGATTTCCAAAGTTGAATTTGTCCTGAAAAATGGGCAAAAAAATAACTAAAGACATTTTTTGAGAAATTTAATGATCAAAAAAGATAATGGACCAGGTAGACTGTTATTATTATGGGTGTAAAAGGGTTTAACAGACATTTGCAAAATATTAATGGACAGCTAACGTTACGTAACATATCGGTAGCTTAAGTTAATTGGGCCCGGTGCCAACATTTATCAATGCCAATGTTTATTCAATTTTATTGTATTATTTATTTTTTTATTTCTACATTCAGCCTTTAAAAAGCCATTTTCAGCTGGCCATTCAATAAATAGGTTGTAAAAGTAAAATCTGAAGTAAAGCATCATTTACGGCACCACGTTTCCCCAGTGAACTTGCCACCGCTGCTGAACAAAATCCTCGAGGAAACACTGCCTCTAGTGGACGGACTGTGAAAGATATTTGCAGAAACCCTTGGTGGGCTCACCAGCATCAGCTGGCCATTAAAAAGCAGAAAGACATCCACCATGCAGCAGCACAGCTTGTTTACTCTTATAAATGCCTTAAAAATACTTGCCCTGCTTCTCCTAAGAGCAAGAGGCTTCAATGTCCAATTCATGTAAGACTGGAGCATTTTTCTTTTCATCAAATAACCCAATTGTCAGATTTGTCTTGGCAAAGAAGAGTGATGAATCTTAGTGATAGATTGGCCTTTTGAAGTCTGGGTTTTGGCAAAAAAAAAACCAAAAAAAAAAAAACGGGGTGTAGGGGATGAGTTTTAAAATACAGGAATGCCAGCTAACAGAAGCCATTTAAGCCCTTTTTCTTTACTAGTAGTCTGGAGTATTAACCCTCTAAAGTGGTCCAATAACTACTACTTTCTCCCAGTGGGCAAAAGCTTTATGTTTGAACCACAGTTTCTATTCACAGCTTTCTGAGATAATTAGGCTCGTTTAATACTTTTGAACAAACCGCACATATCAGCTCCCAGTGGAGCCCACCAGTGTTCAAGAAATGAAAAGGTAGAGATCTTCTGATTTATCGGTGACCAAGTGATTAGCAGCAGCTTCCCCCATAAACAGTGGAAAGAGTAAAGCCCATTCAAGGAAAATTATGGGATTCCTGGCACTGCATGACAAGTCATTTTCTGTTGTCACTGATAAAGGTTTCAGAAATGTGATGCATGCCCTGAACCATAGTACTTGGCAGGAGATGCATCTCTGACATTGCAAGTCCAGATTTTTTTATTATTTTTTTGAAATCTTGTTTCTTGTCACTCATGCTACTTTCTGAAAGCTAGTCCCAATGCAGCAATCAGTTTTACAATAGACACTTGGACATCTGATATCAGCTGGATGTCCATGTTAAGCCTGACTTCTCAGTGGGTGGATGAAGGTTTTTAGAAATATGAAATGTTTCTACACTGTCAAGTAATGTCAGAATCCCACACTGCTGCTTGTTTAACAGCCGCATTTGGCACAAAGCTGTAATGGTGTTGCATAGATAAGGCCAGGGTTCACATAGTGTTCTGAGACAACGCTAGAAATATGACCAAAGCACTGGATCAGACAAGTTGGCTAGGTTTCCATGTGTGGTGCACACACTGCAGCTGATGGTCAGTGTGTCTTCGATCCCAGTGATGCATTACTGACATAGTGGCAGCTGGAAGATTGTAGGACATTTTAAACACTTACTGCTTGCCAGTTCCCAACTTCATGATGTCCAGGCACAGCTGAGTTGTTTTTTTTTTTTCTTTTTTCAAAAAAAATGATTGCAGAATGTGGTTATATGCTAGTCCAACTATGGAACGACACATATTATATGCTACAATTGCAGATGGTAAGACGTGCCCTTGGGGCACATGCTGCAGAGCACAAGCTGTCACTCACATTCTGCACACATCAGTGGGGGCTAATCAATAACGTGCTGAGCCTCCTTGCACTTTTTAGAGAAACTCACAAAAGAAATCAGCTGCTCGATGGCAACAGCAGCGAATGTCATTTCAGCAATTACGACACAGAAATGGCTTTCAGAGAGAGGAACAGACATGGAGGCAGTTCAAAAAATATTCAGTAACATCGAGAAATATCCATTATGCACTTTAGAAATATTTCTTTATCCCATACGACATTGTGATACATTGTCTTATAATATAATTATCTACAGTTATCTCATTTTGTGTGTTAAAATTATTGAAATTGATTTAAAACTTGTTTGCAACTATATGGCATAAAATGAGCTAATATTGCAGTATAGGTACAGGTGAAGTTTTTGCTTAGCTATAAAAGGATAATTTCATCCATTCTTGTGCTTTTGAATTAAAAAAAAAAGGACATGTTTCTTGTTTTTATATTAAGCAAAGATTGCCACTTCTTGACAGAACTTGAGGATCATGTCAAACAAGCTCTGCAGGAGCAGCCCACAAACCTACTGCAGAAGCATACACTAAATCCAGAGCTGTCACAGAAGCACCTGCATCCAAAATGGAATATAAAGTACCACTTTTAAAATTAGATGGAATACTGAGGGATGAACACGTTGGTTGAACCACTGTTGGCCAAGTACAAAGTTACGTTTTAGAAGTGCCTGTCAGCTGAAACAAAAATGTGCTGACATACTTGGAGATTACCAAAGATTTCTCTTTTGCACTTAGTCCATTCACACTGACAGTGAGCAGTTGTTTAGCTTGGCTGGACATGTGATGAATGAGAAAAGAAACACTATCTTGTGACAAGGAAGACATTTCTTTCTTTGAAGAACTTGCCATTAAATGTAGACACTCGACCTACATTTAATGGCAAAGCCAAACAGAATCTTCTTGTGTTCGTCTGTTTTTATGACCTAGTGTGTCTGTTTTCATTTACAAAAGTCAAAAAAATGCACTTTCAGTTTTGTGCAAGGAAAAAATATTTCTCTGATATCCCTGTGGTTGACTGGGAACCTGTCCAGAGTGTACTCTGCAATGTTGTTGTTCATTTGTGCGAGATGAGATGAGATGGTTTAAAGTGGTGATATGAATTCTGAATGAAAATACCATAATCTTTTACAATGTTAAGGGAATATTTCAATGATAAAAAAGCCACAGCAATGTTGTCTCAAGTTTTAGAAAGCAGAGATACATAAAACAATCAGAATCAGTCAGAACTGACAGATCAGACATAAGTCAAGAAAATTGCTGTGCATCTTTATTTTTTCATATTATCCATCTCTTTTTGGAAAACATCCATTTCTCATATGACTCAGTTTCTAATATGATATTAATGGAAAATTAGGTTGTGATGACGAGCGAGTGAAAAAGGAAGCTGCCGTAGGTGACACTGACAGGCATGTAGAGATGCGGTGTAGAGAGATGAAAGGTTTGACGTTTTATGAAGAAAAATGCAATGAAAAAGAAGTGATATCACATACTCCTGTGGAGAACTTCAAGGGGAAAATTGATACGTTATGATTCTGAGAGAAATGCATAATGACTTTGCACAATAACTGCATTTAGGTGTTTTGATATCTTCTATAAAATATGCCTGTGCTGTTTTTATTGAAGTTAACTTTTCCCCCATTTTAAGAACGTGTGTGTGTGTGTACATACATATGAAGTGGTCTGTGGCTGCATCAGCCCTCTCAGGGGATCATAGTAGCAACAGCAGGCTCATTTGCTGCATAATTATTGATGGGGGCCACCTACGTATGCATTCACACACTCTGACTCTCATGCAGACACGCACACAAACACCACACACGCTGTTTCTTGTTTAAGGCAATTATACTATGCACTAACCCGCCATATGGCTATCACTAGAACAGTTGTGCAGATTGTGTAGGTATGTATGGTCTTTTAAAAGCATAAACTCTACAGAAGGAGAAGCTACAAAGCTAATGACAATCAAAGCCGTCTGTTTTCTTTGCCATCTTCGATCGCTTTCTGCTGGAGAAAACGGGTACTTGACGGATCATTTGTCAGTCAAGTATTGTTTAGTAGTTTTTATTTTGTAATTTTTTATGTGGATCAGAAAATGGCAAAGTGTAATTATTTAGTAGATGAATGTAGAGTAGAAATACTGTCAGAGGAAAAAAAGAGAACAAAGTACCCGATCATGCACAATAGCTAAAGGGTCTGAGTATAGAAGCATATTGTAGTGGTGGGTGTGGGATGTCAGTGGTGGTGTTGGGTGGAGCAGCGCTGGGACTTGTGGGATGCCATTTCCTAGGACCTTTAATGGGCTGGCTGTGGGGATGTGTGAAGTTTTTCTGCGTTTCTGTTATTGTATGGTCACCCTGCTGTGTAGCTCCTGCTTAGTTCAGCAGCTTGTGTGATAATTGTTGTGGCACCATGACTGAGATGGGTGTGGCAGCTGATAACTCCCCTCTGTGTATGTGATGTGTTGTTCAATGACTTGTTATTAAAGTCAGAGTTCTGAGTTCTCCAAACTCCATTTATTTCACGTCTTGTTGGCATTAAAATGTTTTATGCCCCGAGCAATGATTTTAGCTTTACCACTAACAAAAATGGATTCATAAATCAGAAAGTACCACTCAAAAAGTGAGAAACTAATTGTGAGGTGGAGATTTATCGACAACAATTCACATGTTACTGTGAGAAAGCATGAATTGAGAAGCTAGCATGTGCTTTGAAGCTAGCAGAGGATAGGTGGAGGAGGAAGCACAGACGAGGAGGAGACTGTACTTAAGGCATATTGCTCTTGTGGCAGACTTGAAATATTAGACTCAAATCAGATCATGAGAAACATTTGTGTTTTATCCCAGTATGATATGTGGGGATAATGCAATTTTTCAGTTGACGTACTAGAGACGCCAGAGACTTGTAGTTGACATTTTTTAGACACCTGCTTTTTGAAATGTTACTGAAGACCCACTAGTTTTTAATAAATTATTTTATTTTATTTTTTTTTTCTGTGTTTTTGATCACAATCACACTGCCATTAGCATCCATCATTTAAGCTTTGTCCTTATATGACTTGCTGCTTTTAAATTTGGTCAGTTCTGATTCAAGCCGCCTGGTAGGGAGTTTCAAGTTTATAAGCTATTTAAGTGGCTCATTATCCACTGTAAGTCATTTTCCTGGTTTTGTGTGAATAGTTGCGAAACCATCTGTGTAGGAGATTCAAGGCAGTATCGTAGATGTTAGTCTTTTATTTAACATTTTGTTTTTCATCTTTGACATGGACAGCATCTTTTACCCTTCTTTCAAACTGTGTTCTCTGTCCAAAAAGTGTACATTAAGTGTCCCTTATTCTTAAAATGCAGATGGACCACTAAATCTTGACCTTTAAGGTTTCTCCCCAGCTTCTGAGACAACTAGAATAAAAATGTTCAGGCACTCCCCCCGCCCACATCATTGGTACCAGCTGGGGTTTGGTGGTGACCTTCCGGTTGCCAGCCCAGCTCTCTGGCCGGTACGCCACGGACTCCCCCAACACACACACATTTATCCACAAATTTCCAAATTTATCTGTAAACCTGTATGTCTCTATCATGCGAAGAGACTGTAGCAAACAACAATATCAGGTAATCAGAAAGACTAGAATAACAAATGATTAGTGTGGCTAGGTTTAGTAATTAAATCAAAACACTGGACTATTACGGGTACTGTCAAGACTGAGCAGCGCTGCTGCTGAGGTCCAAAATTTACTTTTTGAAGAAAAAAAAATCTGATACAAAATAAAACTTAAAGTAGAAATGTGCATCTATCATACAAAGTTTAAAGCACGTTTTTTTAAACCAGCTTGCACCATTCACAAAAGGTCGCACGTGATTGTACATTGTAGATTTGTTTGTCAAAGTTGCTTCCAAAACACAACACTCATACTCATACTATGATCATGAAAACACACCTTCTCATTCTGTTGGTGAACAAAATATATACTTACTGGACATGACTTGGGGTTTCTTACAGAAAAAGTTTGTGATCAATTCATGATGAGCTGATGGCCACTTGGCCATTTTCCCTCCTGTGGTGCGCAGTAGGCAATGTTTAGGTCTGATGCCACACAAAGCCGGGTTCAGGGTGAATTCAACCACATTTTGGCCTTTATCCACATGAAACCAGCATTTTCACAGCTCAAAAGTGCATCTTTTTTGAACCAGGCCCCAGAGTGTATAAATCTGAAGATGCCGCCTGAGTGTCATCATGTGAACAACCAAGGTGCTATCTTTATTTTGGTAATTACATCATAGCTCCCACCTCTCCAGATCCCTTTCAGCTGGACCTTCTTCTTCTGTTTACACCACGTAGGATTCTGTGCATGCTCTGCGTCATCTTCTACGCCGTTTCTTTTTTCAGTCGTGCCCCATCTAAGGGATGAAATATGGACTGTTTTTTGTTTTTTTTCTTTATGTGGATTCAGTGGCACAGAAGTGGATAACTGCTTAAAATGAGTAGAAAACATAAATACAGGTGCTCTACCATTAATATACGCTGGGGAGAACCCTGCTATAGCTGGCTCTCCTGTGTTGTATGTGGATTTATGTTCCTCTACACAACTTGGTTGTAACAGGTGTGTGAGGTAGTCGATGTTAATACCATCTTCCCATTTTTAATTTTTTTTTTTACTCCTGTCCTCTTGTTCTTTTTTTTGCTTTTTTTCCAAACAGCAAAGTGATCCACTACCATCACCACCACCTTCATCTCTGTAGAAGGAGACACAACAGCTGAAAAGACTGAGCAGGAAGCCTTGTTGCGATTTCAGCCTCATAGATTTTACCCGTGTTTACAAATAGCTGTGTTTACAAATGGCTGTTTACACAAATGGAAACACAGCAATGGTTGTACGTGGAAATCCCAGTAGATCAGCAGGTTCTGAAACTGTCAAACCAGTATGTCTGGCACCAACAACCATGCCCCATTCAAAGTCACTGGAATCATTTGTTTGCCTCATTCTCATGCTCTGTTTGAACTTAAGCGGGTCACCTTGACCAGGTCTACATAAAAAGGCATCAAGCTTTTGCTATGTGATTGACAGATTAGATATTTTGTGTGTATAAGAAGAGAAATGGAGTATTCTGAGTATGTTTGTAATATTATGGAGGTAAAAACAGTGACAGGGTGATGAATGTGAATCTAGAAGGTGTAATCTTTAATGTTGTTAGTGGTTATACACCACAGGTGTGATGTGAGTTCGAAGAGAAGGATAATTTTGGATTGAGGTAGATGAAGTGATGGGGAGTATCCCCTGAGAAAAGAGTGGTGGTTGGTGCAAACTTGAATGGACATGTTGGAGAAGGCAACGGAGGTGATGATGAAAACTGCTAATGTTATCAGGGGGGAAGGTAAGAGTGCAGGAGTATGTACACAGAAAGAGGTTAGAGAAGAAGTGGGGCACTGAGAGGACTAAAGAGAATAGACAGGAGTGCAGGGAGATGTAGTGTACCGTTAAGGTAAAAGTGGCAAAGGCCAAAACAAAAGGGTGAACAGTGATTTCTATTCTAGGTTCTACAGTATGGAGGGAGAATGACTTATACAGGTTGATTACGGCAGAGAGAGAGATCAGTGGGAAGAGAATGCAATCGGGTGATTAAGGATGGAAATGTATGTAGTGTCACATTTGAAGTGTGATGGGAGGATATACACTACATTGCCAAAACTATTAGCTCACCTGCCTTGATCTGCGTCTAGTGGCAGTGCTTTACACTGCTGCCTTTGACGCTTTGTATTGTACTTGGTGATATATGGCTTGAATGCAGGTGCTCGGCTATGGAAACCCATTCCATGAAGCTCTCTATGTACTGTTCTTGAGCCAATCTGAAGGCCCCCTGAAGTTTTTGAGGTTTGTAGCTGGAGTCGGCGACTACTGCACACTATTCAGCATCCGCTGACCCTGCTCCATCAGGTTACGTGGCCTACCACTCTGTAGCTGTGTTTCTGTCATTCCCAGTTGCTTCCACTTTGATATAATACCACTGACAGTGGAATATTTAGGGGCGAAATTGATGAGCCATACAATGAAGTTAGGGGAACAACTACTGGAAGCTAGAGTAAGGGCAGATGTGAAAATTTGTGAACAGCAGTAGGGTTTCATGCCAAAAAACAAAGGGTACTATAAATGCAATAATTGCTTTGGGGGTGTTGACTACAGAGAAGGTCAGAAGCAGCCACATTGTGTCTTTGTAGACCTTAGTAAAGCACTCGACATGGCGCCAAGAGTAGGGCTGGGTATCATTTAAAATTTTTCAATATCAATACCACAACCTTGTTTTCAATACTGATACCTGATGGATACTCTTTTCAAAACCAGCGTAACAAAATTTCATCATACAGTGAGTTATTTTACATATTACACGTATCAGGGCTGGGCAATCAATCAAAAATGAATTCAATTCATTCAGAACTTATAACATTGTTATCTTCTCAAAGTTCGTTATTTCAGTTGTTTGAATTATTCAGTAAATGAATATAAAAAGTTCATTTTTGAGCAGTTCTCTTCACTTATTTTATGCAAAAAAATAGTTGGATACTTTTTTTATATTTTTGCAGCTAAAGCCTTGTTAGTGATCTATTAGGGGGTAAAAAATAAAGTTAAACCAAAATAATTGGTGATTTTTAATAATCAAAGTAAAATGTTCAATTAATGGTGTTATTGATTTGAAATCATATTGCCCAGAATATGCCTGAATTGTTAAAAAAATAAAATAATAATAATAATTACATTGGAGTACTTCCGAAGATAAATTATGCAGTGGAATTTACTGTCAGTTACATTTATGAGACATTAGACATATATAATCATTCACCTTTTAACTGTTTAAGTTTTTAATGCAGAGAACAAAAACTAGTGAACCAGTAATAGATGTCAAATCTTTATTATTCTAGTTTGGGTTTTTCCAAGTTAAATTTCTTAGAGTTCACTCCAGAAAACAATTCTCAAAACTCCATTCTGGGTTTTACATCACATAACCAAAATTAAAACGGAGTATTAGGATCTTTAGCATCTATGTTGTTGCCAGCTGTTATTTACAATATTTCCACAGCAGCTACTCACAGAACCACCAACAGTCAGGTGGTACCAAGCCAGATATCTGCAGTTTAAACTGTACCTCTACAAAGCAGATGACACCAGTCCATTGAAGCAAAAATTCACTTCCGTTCAAAGTAAATCCACCACCATGATGAAGGATACTGTAAAAAAAACTCACAACGATGGAGTCCAGAACATGCTTGTGGTACCATGCAGGACAAGTGATGACAAACCTCACAGAGCAATTCCCTCTGTTCTGAGCTGATGTTAGTTTTTCCAGATGGTCGTTTGAAACTGGTGCTGCTTTTGTCCTGACAGGATTATACTGGTCTGTGGCTCTACACTGCAGTTAAACAGTAGGGCAGTCGTCTGGAAGGTATCGAAAATGGGTATCGAGCAACACAGAGTTTTTCAATACTCGATTCTCAAAGCTTTTCGATCTATACCAGAAAGGTATCGATTTTTGATACCCAGCCTTAGCCGAGACAGGAGCTGTGGTATTATATGAGGAAAATCTGAAGTATGTCAGAGTGGTGCAGAACTGTAAGACAGTGGTGAGGTGTGATGTAGGTATGACAGAGGACTTCCATGGAGAGGCTGACAGACGATATTTGACAACAGTTTGCATGGACTATGATGTTTGCATATAACATTGTGACCTGTAGTGAGAGCAGGTGAAGGAACATCTAGAGAGGTGGAGGTATGCACTAGAAAGGAGAGGAATGAAGGTTAGTCGCAGCAAGACAGACACACACACTTGTGTGTAAATGTGAGGACCCCAAGAGGAACAATCAGGCTAAAAGGAGTAAAGAAGGTGGAGGATTTTCAGTACTTAGAGCCAACAGTCCAGAGCAACAGAGTATTGAAAAGAGGTGAAGAAGCATGCAGAAGCAGGTTGAAAAAGGAGAAGTAAAGTGTGAGATGTGATGTGTGCTAAGAGACTGAGCAAGAATGAAAGGAAAGGTGTACAAGATGGTGGTGAAACACAGAGTTGTATGGTTTTAGAGACTGGTCCAAAAAAAAGACAGAAGGCAGAGTTGGAGGTTGAAGACATTAAAATGTTGAGGTTATTTCTGGGTGGTACGGCTGAAGGTTTATGACCTAATTTATGTTAATTCGAGTGTGCAGGTGCGCCTTTCTGATTGGAGAAGAGTGCCGTTGCGCCTGGAGGATTGGCTGCCCCGACCCACTTGACGAGTTAAAAAGGCTAGGATGCGACCCAGCGACAGAGCTCACTCCGCTCTCCCTCAACTTCCAACCAGCCACGTCACTGCAGTCTGACAACTTTAGTAGCAAAAGTAGGAGTGGACTGCCGTTTATTTTGATTCTTGT
>JBAMYA010000024.1:5762825-5777787 GCA_037176975.1 Arrhamphus sclerolepis | reverse complement strand
GTGTAATTTTAGTCTTAGTTTTAGTTTTTGAGGTGTTGATTTACAGAGATTGGCCAAAAAAGAAATATATAAAAATATAGGATTAAAGAATGTTTACTGTCAACAATGTCCTTTATTCTTTTCTTCAAGTAATTAGAAAAATATAGTGTCAAAGGTTAAAAGACATTGGTGCCCAGTATGCAGTGCAGAAACAATAGATACCATCATATATCAAAAAACAAATCAACAGTTTGATTTATTTTTTAAGACAACATTCTTTGCTTGAAGAGGTAGCGTGCTTAAGGACCAATCTTGAAAAATAATTAAAGTCAAAATAAAATAGGAGTTATGGGGAGGTCAATGTGAGTCTCCATCGTGGATATAACAAACATTTATACACAGGAACACACAAAAGCATCTGTGCCCCTCCCCCTGTAGATCTTCAGTCAAGTAATTTCTTAATTTTAAAGAAAACACGTTGCCCAAGAGAAGTTGTATCCTGATTTCCTAGACCAGATGACAGCTGGCCACACAAAGAAAATGTGCTCAACAAAACCCTGAGAGGCAGGAGCACTGACTAAATCTAAAGCTGTTGGGGCAATTTTGGGATAAATATCTTCCCTTACTTCCAGATATCCAGTCTGTCATAGAGGCTTCCTTGCTGGACCTCGGCCATGTGTTTCAATTATTTCACCTGATGGAGAATTCATGAAATTATGGCCTGACCTGCTAAAAAAAGAAAGAAACAAAACTACAACGAAGTTCATTTATACACTGTAATTCTGTTTTGTTAGTTATTTTTCCATTCATAAATTTAGTTTTTGTTTAATTAAAAGTTTTCATTTTTTATTTCAGTGAACTGAAATATATTTTTCACTGTTAGTTTCAGTTTTAGTCTTAGTTTTCGTTAACTATAGTAACTCTGGTTCCAACTCCATTCAGCGTGTGTTACTGGGCTCTTTTTGCCGTGCATGAACGAGTGTATGTCCGTGGATGTTTATGTGTTCAAGGACAAAGGTGCGGGTGGTCGGTTGGATGACGTGGTTTCAGTACTGGTGCCTTTTTCTCTCTTTCCCTTCCCTCCGCCTTGTTTCTAATCAATAGTTCATTTCCGAGCCAGCCACAAGTACTTTGAATCACAACAAAAGGTTATCGCCCCCAAAACATTTTTTTTTTCTCGTTCTCACACACTCTGTCACTCAAGCATCCCTACATACTTTCATGTTGACAGTGGGAAAAGCAGATAAAACTGGGGATGAACATGTTGGAAACGTGGACACGAGCACAGGGAAGCAGAAGCTATTAGAACATCCTTCAGAGAAAATAAAAATAGCTGTTATTCAATGGATTCTGCATATCAAGATTTAAAATTTTATCATATTCCTGAAGTTTCTCTTCCTCTGCACTCAATCATCTCTATAACTCATGCAATGCTGACCCCCCCTTTTTTTTGTCTGTGTTTGTGTGTGTGTCTCATGCTGACTTAGAACTGCATGAGAAAGGACAAAAAAAACAACAAAAAAACACTTTACTCAGCAGGCACATCACATTGATATATCAGAAGTAATCCCTTTTTAATCCCTTTGTTGCTGTTAAAGATGGAATGAGGGAGAGAGAGACGGAGAGAGAGAGGCAATTGGAGGTATATATTGAATAAAAAGGAGAAAACATAGAAAGACGGAGAGTAAAAGACTTTGCCAAAGGCAGATTTTGTGCCGTCATATCATTTAAGCTTTTCTGAACTGCAAACCTGTCATTCTGTAAGAGAGTTGCCATTATTTTGGGGATATTAACAGCAGTGACCGGCAGACAGTTTCATCTTGCTCTGTCCAGACATTAAATGTGATTGAGCCGCTGGGGAGCTGGCACTACTGCCTCGCCCGTCTCTCTCCTCCTTTCTCCTCATTCTCTGTTGCTCTCCCCACTTTGTCTCTCTAATGATCAGCATGCAGAGGGAAAGGGGCAGTCCGCTTGCCTCTTGGCCCTCATCGCGTTGCGTGCTGCATGCCAATTGCTCTTTGCTTTACGAGGGCAGTTCATATGGATTTTGCATGTGTGCGTCAAAGAAAGAGATGCATACAGAGAGGAAGTGTGCTCATGTGCTTGAGTTCTTATTGTGAAGTCTCATTTGTCTTTAGTCATACATGCACTGGCTCATCGTGCATTACAGATGAGGCTAAGATGCTTCCACCTATCCCTCAACCTGTTCCAACTGGTTAAAATTGTGAGTTGTGTATTTGCACAGTGATTGCCATACATCAGAAACATATTGTGTCTCTACTGTTGTCATATGCCACAGCGTAATGTTGCCTCATATGACTCATATGGATGAATGTTTGAGATGCCTGGTTGATGTGTACTTGGCTCTTATTTTTGTGTGAAATAACTGAGTTGTTGACATTATGGCTCAGTTTATGGTCTGACCGGCAGACTAGTGCAAATTAATTAAGGCCAGTCCACATTGTCTCCCAATTTAGGTCTAAAATGTTTGTTTTTTTTCCCAAAATAATCTGTGTTGAAAAATTCAAGACTTTAGCTTGATCAGTTATTATATGCAAAGTTACAAGTTGGACAAACTGGTATGGAAACTGAAAAAAAGAAATCTAGGTCTTAACATTTTCTGTAGAACTATGCAAATGTTTTAGCCACTAAAAATAAAGTAGCAATTCTTTCAAAAATTAAAAAGAAAAAAAAAAAAATAGACATTTGAAACCATCCGCCAGCAGCACGTATTCTCCCAAGTGCACCTATCCACACATTTTCTTGACGCTTGGCAGACAGGTTGGTTAAGCACCTTGGCAAACTTGAATCCATTCTTCTGTGGATTTCAGCTGTCTGAACTGCTTCTGTAAACCCAGACTGACTTAGTGATGTTACGATTTCAGCTCTGTTGCAGTATTCCTTGTTGTCTTTCAGCATAGTTCTTTAAAACGCTAGCAGCATGTATTGAGTTGTCATCCTTGTGCAGAATAAATTTGGGACTGTTCAGTTTTTCCTTGGTGGCGCTGTTTATAGGTTAAGGTCTAGGCATCTATTTATTAACATTAGTACCCAAAACCGCCTCATGTTATCTTAAAATTGGACAAATGAGTGCATCACCAGACTGAGAGGTCTGTTTGTTAATGCTCGAACTGTCCACTCTTTATTCTGCATAATTTGATGCCTCATTTCAGTGGAAATACGAATGGCAGTGAATATTTAAGATGACACAAATGTATGACAACAACTGAGATCCTGAATCCTGAACAGTTTTCCCTCATAGCATTTTGGAAAAGTGACTAATTTTTTTTTGTTTTCACAGTGTTTTTTTTTTTTTTTTTATTCAATCAATTTTTTGCTAGTTTTCCAAAAAAAGTTAATAAACGAACAACCAAAAAAGAAAAGAAAAGAAAAGAAAACCCACACTGAGTGAGTTTTGTGTTATTTGGGGACGTGGTGGTTAAAATAAACCCAATTAAATTGTGCGTCTAAGAAGAAAGGACATGGATTGACGTAGGTTTATGCAGATACGGATGAGTTGTACTTACTATACGAGAAAAAGAGTAGAAATGATCTAATTTAGAAACAAAGACCTGAATAACTGAGGATGGCATGTCCCTATTTCTTCTTTTGGTTTGGAACTATTCAGGTCTTTTTTTGGGAGAGGGATTTCTAAACTTCTCAGTTTGCATGTCTGTGGGTGCACGTGTGCATTTTGTATTTACAGTTAATCACTAGTTCTGGAGTGCAGGGTGAACAAATTGTATATTAAATGCTTCATATATTTTGAGTTATATAGCAGAGTGGTGCACTGATCCATGCTATCTTTGATCTGGAAGATTTAACACCTCATATTTCTATGTGCCTGAACACAAATGTTTTATGTGGACGTAAAATCAGAGGTGCAAACTCTTGTCGAGTTTCTGTCAGGGCGTTTGCAGGTGCTTGAAATCCTTGAAAATGCTGGAAAATTAAAAAAAAAGTGCTTGAAAATGCTTGAAATTTTAGTCTTCTCTCACAACAAATACCTGTTTAATCAAATAAGTCATTGATTGGATGACAAAAACTAAAATGATTTGGACAACCTAAAATAAAACTAGCTTCTCCTGGGTTGCGTGACTTCTGCGTGATCTGCTGGTATGTTTCCACATGTAACCATCACCAAAATAAAAGCAGAGATGACGCCACCCAGTTGATGCGGGGTTAATAATTGTCAGCTAGAAACAAGCCATACAAATACAAAACATAAGATAAGAGAAGGACCAAATCCATAAGCAGCCTCCTGCTGAGACTGCAAAAAGGATCTGTTCTTTCGAATAGCTTGGAGGGAATAATAGCAGAGTTTGAGTAGGAAAAAGCTGTTGAATTCACAAGCTAAATCAGTGAGAAGCCAGGTGTGTGTTATAAATGTGGCTGTACTGATTTTCATGTCAAAAATGAAATGCTCATTTCTGGAATCTGCAGTGAAAATGTGCAAAATGACAGCAATAGTAACATTAGTCATTTACTACAGTTAAATAAGTTAACATTAGCCTTAAAGCATTTGGAGTGGAGCTGGAGTGAAAGTTTGATCAGCATTTTATGTTTTTATGTGTTTGTTATCTGCAGTTTTCAGAGACTTAACATAGTTTATGAACGTCTGCAAAGTTGACTAATATAGATGTTGTTTGAAAGTCAATATCTGTGTCAGGAACTGCGTCTTCAGCTGTAGGAGCTGAACCCAAAAAAAAAACAACTTCATGTTAAAAGACATTAATTACATCCGAGTAAACAGGGAAATGTTTGACTAATCTGTCAGTGTGGTTTGGCAAAGTTACTTGTGGATCATGACAAAATAAATATAATCATAATGATGGTGTTAATTCATTTTTGCAGTGCTTTCCAGCTACTGTAAATAAACTACTTTGCAAAAGTCGTAGGCACCCCTAGTCATTTTTGTTTAAATCTCCATTTTCATGACATTTATTTTCCAGACTCTTAAAGATCCAAAGAGAAAATAAACCTAAGACTAAAAAGAATGGTGTCCAAATCAATATGTCAAACATCTGTATGGGACAATCTCCTTAAAAAGAGTTTATATCTGTGCTTGGCTCTGAGGGAGGTTGCACTTCTGAACATTGTGTGGTTTCATTTTGTTTCCATATTATCTAGAGGTCGATC
Source organism: Arrhamphus sclerolepis (assembly GCA_037176975.1). Lineage (NCBI taxonomy): Eukaryota > Metazoa > Chordata > Actinopteri > Beloniformes > Hemiramphidae > Arrhamphus > Arrhamphus sclerolepis. Next base: position 5,772,669 of record JBAMYA010000024.1, on the reverse strand, counting down.
AATATTGGCTCCTTAATGTCTGATGAAGATTATTGAAAAACGGCCAATAATCAGCCAGCTGATTAATTGGCCAAGGTAAGATGTTTGCACAGTGGTGTCCTGTCGTCCATAAAATGTTTTTGGCAGATTCAGCGTGACTGAATGTGAATCCCATCTCTATAAGAACATATGAGATCATTACATCTGGTGGTTCTCTTTATACACACTTAAGATCATGTGTAATTATAATTATATATGTAATTGTAACTATTCTAGTAACGACGCAGAGCTGCTTCTTTCTTATCTTAAACTATCTGGGTTTCTTAGTTTGGCAGAGTTTGTAGGTGTTAGCAAGTGAAGTCAATTTACAAACAAGTGATATATTTCAAAACATATTTTCTTTTAATTTCTTATCCTTCTCTTAGAAAACATGATTTTATTTCTTTATGACATAACATCTTTTTAAAATATTATGAAGAAATTAAATTATATTTTTAAGTGTGCATTTATATAAATGTGTATTTTAAAACAACTTGAGTAAAATGCTGGAATAAAAAAAAAAGAACCTTGAATTTCTAAAAAGGAAAATGTGTACGAATACTGTTTTGTGTGCTTGTGTGGATTTGAGACTGTTTTGTGTCTTCAGGTAAAGATAGACATCTGTACCTATCCGCTGGAGCAGAACTCTTAACCAGGCCACAGAGATTGATAGAGAGAAGGTGTGTGTTTCGTGTGAGGTTGAGATGGACTGACAGGTAGCAGTGAGAAGAAGATTGTCAGAGGTCGACTTCATAGCAGGGGAGGAGAGACAGGCCAGCCCTGCCCAAGCTGCTTCATCTCACCATTGGAACAGACCAGATGGTCTGGGAAAGACTTGAACAACGCAGGCGCTTGTTCCCACACGATTGTATTGTATGTTGTGTGTTTATCTGGTTGACATGTGGCAAACGTCATCTCATTCATTTTCTGTACTTGCTTTGTGCTGTTCAGTCATAGAGAGGCTGGAGCCTATTCCTGCTGTGATTGGGCGAGAGACGTTGCACGTCCCAGACAGGTCAGCAGTCTGTCACAGGGTTACACAGAGACGAACAAGACAAACAACCATGAAGGCTCATGATGGCAGCTAACTTAGAATAACCCACCGATCAATAAAGGAAAAAAAAAATAGATATATGTATATGTATATGCCATATGCATAACATTTTATGTTTGAAGTAGACTGTGTTCTTCACATTATGTCCTAAACCAAGATTGTTTTATGTTCATGTTGTGTTAAAAGGTTACCACCCTAGCTGGCTTAAGAGGCTCTAAGTTCATACATGGACATTAGCCACATATGAGTGTTTCAGAGAGCATATTTATCCAGGTTTTTCTGTATAATGTAACTAAAAGCCTTCAGTGATCCCAAACTGAGAAAGGTCAGGGGTTTAAGTGCATTTTAACCATATGTCATAATCCAACTTTACAGTTGCTCATTACATAGTATCACCGTGGCTGCATACTAAGCCTCCATGGTGGTTTAGTGGGGGTGCTTATGTCTGCCACGCACCATCCGGGTTTGAATCCCAGTTGCATCAGGAAGGGCATCCGGCATAAAACCTTGTGCCAAACTAATCATGCAGATCATACTGCTGGGTGGCTGTACTGTACCAAACATAGTGTGCATAGTCTTTGTAGTAATCTGTATAATTTCAAAATTAGATACACATTTCAGAAAAAGCACTGCAAATACTGTATCAAAAGTGTTAACAGTTACGCAGAGCAAAGAAAGAAAGTAGAGTCTTCTGGAAGAGTGCTTTGTTTGCAGTATACTTTCGGTCTATGTGAGCAACCGTAAAAATTGAGAGCAACTCTAACAAAAAAAAAAAAAAAAAGGATTCAAAAGAGTCTTCAAATACTATGGAATAGCGTGATTGTTCGTTTTGAGTATGCAAGTTTGCATGTGCAGATTTGTAGATTCCATTTCCATCAGCAGTATAACAGATGTACTATATGTGGGTGTTAGTGTCTGGTGTTCATCCGTTCTGTGGCGCAGCTGCCCTCTCTTTTCTCTCTCTCTTTCATGTTTTTTTATGGTCTTGTTCACCGTTTCTCCGCCAACACAAATGCTGTTTTGGTCCTCCAGCAATCTGCACTTTGTCTCACTGGGGCAGAAGGCTCCCTGAATGTGCATAAAACGTGTTAGCCTGTATGGTATTCTTCATCTGTGTGGACTTTTCAGGCACGCATGTAAAGTATGTGATCTTGCACATACATTAAGCAGTTGCACATTTTCTGCATGAATGTGTCAAATTGCTCATTTGTGAGCACACGTCTGGACACATTCAGTGTTTATGGGCACAGAACATCATGGGTCGGCGCGCGTATTTATGTGTCTTTATGCATGTGTGTGAATGTTAGTGCCTGCCAAATTTGCAGGCAGTGCCCCTCACTTCTCATCCACAACAAAAGTTGGGTAGCCAACCGTTCATTGCTCTACAAAACAGATAAGAAATAGTGATAAGGAGTTTAGTTTTTGCACAGATGTGGTAACATGGTTTAAAAAAAGCTTCTTTTTCAGTCACTGCAACATCAATCCATCCATCCATTAATGTCCACTTATCTGGATTCAGGTCAGGCATTGTGCTGTTTTATTTTGGCTACTCTGTTAGAAAGCAATTTGAATTATTTGAGAGAAATAACAGAAAACACAAAAAATGTACAATGTGCCTTATTGCATTTCAATCTGATTGTGATCTGGATTTTGATTGGCCATTGTAACACCTTGATTCTTTTTATTTTTTCAACCATTCCTGTCGCATCTTCTGTTGCGAATAACTAAACTGTTGCAAAGCCCTATTTCTGCCAAGTTTTTTTTTTTTTTTTGCTGTGGAGTAGATGGCCTAACATTTGGCTCTAAAATAGTTTTATGTAGATGCATTTATGTACTCATCGAGTGCAAAGTGTCCAAGTTATGTGCCTGTAAAACAAATCATCACTTCTCCATCAAAGTGCTCAACAGTCAATATGAGATGTTTGTGGTGATATATTGTCTTTTCCAAATGCTAATGTTTCCAAAAATCACCATTGTGGTTTAATTTACATTGTTTGTGTTGCTTTGGAAGTATATTTGATAAGGGTGGCAGGATGCCAACATGAGATCTGCGACTCCAGAAATAGAAAAGCAATTTGTTTCCATTGATTTTCCATCACAAATAAATTAATGTCCACAGTATACAGCATTGTCCCTTTTGGTTTAGACAAGTTCTAATTTTGCTTTTTTTCTCTGGAACTCATCAGCAGTTTTACTGCACTCCATGTACTGAAAGTCATGGACTGGTTTAATATGAGCAGGTGCTTAGTACCAGCACAATTAAGTTGCTATCATTTTAAAGTACAGAGTTCTGAATCTAATCCTGGCATGGTCATGTGTCCTGACTGTGCCTCATCTGCAAACACCATAGTTAGTATTGTTTATTCAGTGGTGTGTGTATATGTACACATGTGCTCCTCCTTCTGTTAAATGTCATTTCACATTTTCTCATGGCACATACCACATGAATACCCAGAGAACTGGCACTGGGCTCCTCTTTTTAACGTTCTGTGGTTGCTCTCTTTCATTTTCATTCCTTTTGTGCTTCAGCGTACTCTTCTATAAGATTTTCTCTCTTGCTGTTGTTCACCCTCTGCTTTCCTTTTGCCTTCAGCTTTATGGCTCTGACCGACCCTCCTCCCACCAATCATTCTTCTGTCGTTTTCTTATATCGTGGCATTTCTTTTTCCCCTCTGCACCTGTATTGTAGCTCCTTTATCTCCTCTTATGTCTGCCTCTCCCCCTTCCCTATTGCCCTCTCTCCATTGCTTTTCTTCCCTTTAACCCCAACGCCAGCCACATGACCTGATGTCTAATATGCTGCCAGTGATTACAGGCACCAACGTTGGAAGTGAGAGGTGTTAAACACTGTCCTAATCGCTGTCATATAATTCTAATGTGCTGTTTGTTGACACATTTGGCAGCATGTCACAAAGCCTCCTGCATGTGCCCACCTGGATTGTAGCTTTCAGTGCCATGTCTCTTTTGGGTGTTAAACTAAAAAAAAAGAGAGAAGAGAAGATAATCAAAATCTGTGCACATGTTTTACTTTTAGAAAATATGCTCATCTGAGTGTAAAAGGAAGAACAGCCCACTTTAACTCCTGCCACTGTTAATAAAGGTTATCATGGCCTACAGTGTTAGATTACTGTGTTTAGAGTTCATGTCTGTCTTGGGATGACTGATTAGACTGAAAGGCTGCATCTGATGGGTTGTGATAGAGTCTTACTGTATGTGTCCTGCACAATACCCAGGTCCATTCTTTTAGTGTAAGGAAAATATCTGTTTTCTTAAATGTGTATATTTTAAATTGATTATTTCGTAAATTGAATGCATTATACATTGAACCTTATGCACTTTTCACTTATTGACACCTAGGAGATGCTGTGGCCAAACTGCAGACTAAAGCCTTCAAGAGGGTAACCCACAAATGAGTAGGTGATTTCATGGCGGTTATATAAAGCTGTCAAATTCAGACTACATTTGCAGCTACACCTCTTGTGTGTTAGTAATGGCTGGAATAACCTGACTCACAAAGCGCAGCCTCCCACTCCATCTGCAACTCTACTAAGTCAAGTAAGATTACATAAAATGTGCGTCTCAATAATGTAACATCATGCAACTGAATATGAGGTTCAAACCAGTTCAGACATGTTTCATCTGACAATGGTACACATTCTATGCCTTTCACCTATCATTCTAAAGCCTTAAATGACATGCATTGATTGAAGTAACATTTCAAGGCAATCTGTCATCCCATCAGAGCGCAGTCTAAAAAATGGACAAGCATAACATAGCAAATACCTGTCAATAATGTCAGGTGACACGTCTTTATGACACGAAGGGCTGTGAACTGGTGGTGCCAGAGCTAATGTTAATACAATTAAAACAGTACCTCTGCTTCAGTGGAGGAGGAGGCCACTGCCAGTGGGGAGTGCGCTTGCCATGGAGGTCATGTCAGGTATGCAACGAAGCAAAATGTCAGGGTCAGACTTTCAAGAGGGGCATTGTATTGTAATCTGATTATCAGTGTCATTTAGTTGAGCCTGTCAGATTATGTAATGCTGTGGTTACCTGGTGCATACTAACTGAGGGTCCAAATAATTGCATGTCCACTAGGAAGACAGCTTGTCTTCCACTTAGGAGAAAGAATAAGCTAATTAATTATGATATTGATTTAAGGTCATATTTGATCCATCATGATAAGAATACAAGTACAACTAATAAGTCAAAAGACCTTTGATTAAATACAAGTGAGTTGAATTTTGTATATTAATGAAAAAGTTTCATCTTGTGTATGCAAATTTAAATATTTCCAGTCATATTTTGTTTCTGTTTGGTCCTTCATCTTATTAAAAGAATATTGGCTTACACACCCCTGCTGAGCAGACCATATATTGTTCTGCATGTTTACAACGCTCATGTGCATTCATGCAGATTATCACATCGCACATTGAATTTACACAGAAGAGGCCACCCTGTGAAGCAATTTATGCACACACCGCATTCAGTGCAAACAACATTGGTAAATATGTTGGACAGTAACAGAGGGGTGCTAAAGTCGGTTATGTTGGCAATTCAGGCAGCAATATGTGGTAAAAATGTGTTGGAGGTCACATTGTTCTACTGAAGGTGACATAAAAGGTACATAAGGCCATAAATTCATATTCCTGAACTTGCAATTCCCCCCTACCTGATTTACACTGGGGTGGGGACTGATAGTCATTGTGGGTGCAACTTTCTGCGTGACCTACTGGTCTTATGCTCTACTATTCTCATGTGACATTAGATTGTTTTTCTTTTCTTTTTTTTGTCACTTTCATTTGTTTTCAGGGTTTCTTTGAACCATATACATTATTGAACTGCTACTGTTTTTTTTTCTCTCACATCTATGACATCACACATTTAATCACGTGTACTGACAGCGTGCTTTAAGTTAGTCTGAGCTGACTTTATTCTGTTAACTGAACCTATTTAATTCAATTTTGCACATTTTTTTAAAAATAGATTTACTTTAGCTTTGTACTATTATATGTATTATATCTATATATGGTCTACATTCATAACTTGCGGTAACATAAGCCATCCATCCATCCATCATTTATATCCACTTCTTTTATTCAAGATCAAGTGGAAGAATTTTCCAATCTTAAGATAAATAGCTTATCTTACACAACTACAATTATTTGTAAAAGGGTGACTTTGGAAATACCTTAAAGCTGTCTTGTGCCTTTATTTTCGAAACATATTATTTTCCTTCTGCTTCTACTAAGGAGGGTTCCTTATTGTTCTGACTGAAGTATCTCGGTGGCAACTAAGACGAAAACCAGTTTCTAAAATGGACAGGAAACTGTTGTTGTATTGTACAGTGCTTGTATTATTATCTCTTTTAGCGAAGTAAGCACTGGGCTACCTTTTTTCTGAAAATAAAATAGGTACTTTTGTTGCCCGAGTCACTGTGACCACAACATTCAAAGTTGAAATTTCATTATTCTCATACAATCATGACTGAGATTCATGTTAAAAAGCAAGTAAACAAAAAAACAAACATGAGTTTTAATAACAAAATTGGACAGCTCATGTGACGTATATAGCATTTGTCTTTTTTCATATCTTTTTTCTTTGTGATTTCATTAGAAAAAAAATCTGATAAGTTATTCTGGTTTTGAATCATGATTCTCTTTTATTTCCCAAGACTAGTGCTATGTGATTATGCAATGAGAAGTATGCTGCTTGTGAGAAACAGAAATCAAAAATGTATCTGTCTTGCCAAGAGGCTGCATGTCTGGATGCATAGGCCTAACGACACCTACGCCTTCAAGCACACATCAATCAAGCACGTCTGTATGTGCTGTAATAGCGGTTGGAGCTTGCGGCCTTGTATGGAGTGGGAGAGAACAAGTGTCAAGCACACAGTCGAGAGAGGAAGTCCATCCGTCTTGCAGTATTTCTGGACATTCGTCTTACATGGTTACTGATGTTGTCTGAACATTGTTAAATTATTTAGCTGTAAATCTGTTTAAGGTCTCCGTTAGGTGAATTGGACACTGACTCAGCTAAATATGCAGGATTAAGATACCAGAAATCCTGCAGTCCTGAGTCAAGACTCATTGTAAACCTCGTGTGTGTGTGTTTGTGTGTGTGTATTTTTTCATAGATTAAAAATGCAGTCGATACATATTTTCCTGCTGGCTATGAGTGGATATATATCTCTGTTGTGTATTTTTATTTTTACTTTTTGAAAAATCTAAAGTTGCTTATCTCTCTGATTTCCTTACAGTTCATCAAAGTTTTATCATTTCATTTAGTCCACAAAACAAAAAAAGAGAAGAAGAGAGTAAGCATAAGTGTTGTATAGGTTATAATAATATGTCATATAGAAGTGTATTATAAGCTAAATTAATAGTAAATGTTTTAAGACTGCATTTAACTTCTCAGTCTTCTCACTCAGTGGTTTTGTGGGTAAAAAGATTTCTTTAATGTCACTGTCAATACAAAGATGTTGGAATTCGTGCTTAAACAATCTGGGAATAGAATGTAGCACTGTAATGAATTTAAAGACTATATGGCAGCAGTCCTGCTGTACAAACCACCTTTTTTGATATGATTTTGCTCTTCATCTTCTTCTCACCGGAGGGATGTTTCTCATGGGACTCCAAACCAAGAACCTCCAAAGAAATGTCTTACTTCAGTGAACACTCTGTCACAGACAGTACTTAGTGCACCAAAGACTTTGTTATTGAGTTAGCATCATTAGAACCTGTCTGTCTGTGGAAACCCTCTGGGCTCTTTGTCTTTCTAACCTTCTGCTTTTACGAGTGACTAACCCTTCAGAATACGTGGGTCCACAGTGAACGACGTAGCAAGTTCACAATGAAGTTATTAAAAATTGTCAAAGCATTTCTCTCTCTGGGCTCCAAAATCGTTGCACGTCAACCTTTTAAACGTGTAACAAGCCGAGGATTTGCATTAGGGGAAACAGCGACACATGGTCAAAATAATGAAACACAAAAGAAGGTTTCATGCTTTCATTTTCTATTTGCAAAGTCACATGTAATGCATGCCTTTTGCATGGCAGAAAACTGTGAGAGTAAGGGAACCATGCTCCACACAAATAAGGAAATTCTATCATCTGACCATTCCTGCAGCTCTCTTGTTAGCGCTGTTTTGTTTTGGACACGCGGACAAATGCAGCTTTTACTTGTTTTCCAGTGAGACTGACCTCGTTTTTTTTCCTTACTATTCCTGTTATTTCACTTTTTTTTCTCTCTCTTTTTCAGTATCCCCCCCCCCATCCACACATGCACTTTTCTCACTCCAGGCTCTTTAACCGTCTGCTGACCTACAATCAAAGGGGAATTCACACCTCACTTTTTCTTTTCATCAAGCGACCATTCTTTTGCCCTTTTTTTATGTAAACTTTGTTGGTTATTCTGTATGAATAAATGAGGTGTGCTCTATTATTAGCTTCACAAATGCACAGTGCTGGAACGTTTCATGGTTATCCTCAGTTATGCATGAAGTCAAGGATAATGCTGTGCCAAAATTAGTCAAATCATCTGAATATTTGTTGCATGCGCTGCCCAGATGACCCCCAACGAGACAAAAGATTACAAACACAGTTACTCTTCTATCACCGTAGAGGTGCTGCTGCTGAAAATGCTAATTCTACACAGAGTTAATATACTAAATTGTAGCTGTTTTTTTTTTTTTGAAGTCTCAGTACACCACTTTTGAACTTAGCAATTTGACCTGTTCACAAGTTTGTTCAAATTACCTGATTTAATTTTGCGATTGTCTTAATAATTACTCGTATATTTTGTTGAGCTGTGATGTGTTAAAATATCTGCCATTTCTTGAGTCTCATTGTTGCCTCTAACATGATGTTCAGTAGAGCTCTGTGAGCTGGTTTTCTCTTGGTGCGTAAAAAAGCAATGCTCAGTTGTCTCAAGAGGTAGCTGGGACTGGATTAAGACTGGATTTAGCCAAAAGTAGCAAGAGATGACTATGAGAGTCAGGTGGCAGTCCTTCACAGTGAGCTAATATTCCTCAAGATGAAACTAAAATTGATATTTTAAGTTAAATTCCTTTTCTTTTGCTGCTTTGAAAAAAATCATGATGCCATTTTGAATGAGACAATGCACGTAAAACCCAAAGTAGAGTTCTTTTGTTTTAGCACAAATATGGTTATTAGAAGGGACTGTCCAATAATATTCATCTGACTTGTAATATTTGTGTAATTTTCATTCCTGAAAGGACCTTCTAAACCATTTAACTGTCCTAATCTTATCAGATTTTTTCTGTCAACTGATGCGTCCCTTTTTGTTATTGTTTGACTAATATGCACCTTAAATCTTATTGTCTTTTATGCAAATTCCAAATGCAGACAGAACGAAGTTGATACGGAGGAACTTTTTAATGGGTATAGAGGAAGTGTTTCTTTGAAGTACTGTTTTAAACTGTTGTATTATTTATTACATCCATTTGTTGAAAGCTAAGAACATAATTCCTTCTGATTTAACACAGGATAGCTCGATGCAGATGCATTTAATTATTTGTATTATCCCCTTTATTCTTTCCGTATCTCTGCTCTCCTCAATAAAGTCAGATGTAATAAGATGCTACGTGAAGTGTAACTTTGTATGTATTTATAGCTGCGGAGAAAGTTGGGTGCTTCAAGCCAGAATGGATGTGCTTGATGTAAAATCTCCACTAACATAACTTTGCATTTAGAGCATAAATGTAAGTCATGAAGTGCTTATTTGGAAGAGCATAATTTCAGTTTCTGTATTT
>JBAMYA010000024.1:5752368-5762725 GCA_037176975.1 Arrhamphus sclerolepis | reverse complement strand
AATTTCAGTCTCCGGATTTGCTCGCTCTTGACCCGCTCGCTTCACATCGCAGTAAGGGTGACTGTGTACACGGTTTGTGTTTGTTCTTTATGACCATTATTTCACTTGACTGAAAATATCTCTTTGTGGTATTAAATAAAAGAATTAGAAGTGGGCACTGGTAATCCTTATGCAAATGTCTTATTCAATTACAGTGCAGTTCTGAGCATAAGTATTGTAGCTAAATCTTAAAAAGTTAATCTGTAAATCCTCTTTAGTCTGAAGGTCCCAGCTCTAATCGTCAGGATATTGTTGTTTTTAGGTTTTATTAATTCCTCTGATTTCCGGTGACCTGTGAGTGTGTTGGTGTGTATTGGAGAGAAAATTAGTTTTTTTTTTTCTTCTCTCTCTCTCTCTTCATGTATACATATACATGCTTGAAAAGAGAGGTCACTTTGAGTTGTTTTTTTTCAGAATTGTATATTGTAAATCTTTCAAGACCCCTCCCCCCATAGATAAAATACATTAATAAGTAAATTAAATAAATTAATACAAAAGAAAGAACTATAGTGGCTGCTCTCATACATAGATGAACCCACACACACAGATGCCAATTCATATATGATGGCATTATTCAAGAATCTTTACTTCATGAATCGTTGAGTGATGAGAGGGAGAGCAAAAAGATTAGTTTGCATCAAAGATGTGAGACAGCAAAGGTCAAAAGTCAAGATACAGAGTGAAAGTGTAATCAATTTCAGACAACAAAAACAGAGGTGTGTGCTGAATGCATATTCGCATTCACGTGCTTTTACACTGCTGTCATGACGACTGTGTCGTGGATTTATGCTCTCTTCAGAAGCATTTTTCAGGCATGTGATAGGTGGATTAGAGTACAAAACTGTAACGTCAATGAGGATGTGGAGCGAAGCCCCACGACAAGGTTTCCTACAGCATTACGAAGAAATTAATTATTTTGTTTGTAACATATGTAGTATGCATAACTCTCACATTTTTCTGTGATTGAAATCATATAGAAACAAAACAACAACAATTAACCCCCCTGTTGTCTTCTGGTCATTTTGACCTGTTTTAAAAAGTTCATTTTCATCCATGTAATTGCCTGAAATTGACGTGAATGATTCCAAACTATACTCTACTCAAGCAGCAGTGCTCTATGCAAAATTGGGGGTGGTGGTGTCGACTCTCTAAATGGGTACGCTGTGGACAGGAGATGATGTCATTCAGCCACTTAATGTCCACTTAACGTTGGATACGTCTTCCGTCATTCAGCGCCACCGTTGTACGTTGTACAAGCGATAAACAGAAACGCTACAATCATCTTTAGCTCATCCAAATTTTTTTTTTGCATCATTTTGTTTTTCTGTTTTTACTGTTATTTTTCAACTTTCAAGAAGTTGTCAATAGTTTTGGGAATGTTTTGAAACAAATGCTGCAGTTTGCAAATCATGTTTGTTCTCTCTTGTTTATGAAAACAACTGCAACAGTCATGTCTGACCTGGTGACATCCTGGTGAATATTTGATATATACAAGTCAGTGGTTATCCAAAAAATGAATAATTTCTGCTTATTTTATTCAAAACACTGTATAATTTCATGTAAATGAGATTTATCATTCATAAATTAAGCATAATTAAAATAATATGTTTCTGTGTGGTAATGAGTTGGAATGAAGTTGGCGGCTAAAAGTATGTTTCCAAGAATGGTGTGATCGATTTACACTCCACGCTTTGTAAACGCAAACTAGATGTGTCAGTTTGACCCAGGAGGACAACAGGTGTGACTGTTTGCTGCCATAAAACAAACATTTCTGCTTTTTTTAATCTCAAAAATGGACTATAGCTAGTTTATAGAAATTAAGTATATCATACCCTTAGAAAAAATAAATGTAAAATAGATGTTAATGTGCTGGAAACAAGCTTAATAAAAAGGTGAAACAGCATTGGTAAAAATTTCATACGTCTTGCTTTATAAGCAGTCATAACAGACCAGGTGAATTTGACCCAGGAGGACAAAGGTTGCATAGTAAGTGGGAAGACAATACAAGGGTTCAACAAATTTCACACGCTGGAAGTGGAAGAATCCTGCGGATGTTCCCTTCCTTTGTCATTATTTATCAATAAATATACCTATTATTTATTGTAGACATAAGCAGTCAACTGGTTCTGCACACACACACACACACACACACACACACACACACACACACACACACACACACATACTGTATTCCTATCACAGCCTCTCTTGTCTGGCAGTGCAGTGCAGCAGAATATGAGTACAGACAGTCTTCTTTTTCCATCTCAGTGTAGTTGCCGAGGGTTATGCACTCTGGACAGCCGTCTCAACCCAGAGCATTACTGTGCAGTCAAACCAAATCAGGGCCTGTGCGTACTCTCTACTTCTGTATGTGTGGGCACAACGAGCATCTCACTGCTAAGTACAGTGTGCTTGAATGTGTGTGCACTTGCGTCCGTTGACACGCGTGGATTATTGGAGTGCTTAAGTGTTCCTACCTGCGTCTATGTGCTTGTGGAGTCTGCGTTTGTGAATATGCAGTATAACATCGTTTAAATGCAGCTTTAATTGCTCATCACCATTTCATTATTAAGTTCATTAGAAATAATGTCTTAAAGTGATTCTTATTCAGTAAAGTCTGATTTGTCATTTGCCTTTTATCAATTTTATGGAGAGCTTTTAAGCATGATCTATTTCTTCAATCAGCTACAAAGTTAGGCTGTGCAGAAAAGTGTAACTGAAATAATAGGTTCTGTCAAGTTTTTTATTTTTTTATTTCCTGTTGCTGTGATGGCATTTTTTCTGGCAGCTTTGTGCTATAACTTTCTGCTTTCTGAGATGAAATGGACTAAAACAGAACACACCTGGGATTACAAATATTGTTAATGACGCTTTCATTGCCAAAAATTGGAGCGTAGTGTATGTAAAAGTGGGAAAGCAAAGGTCACATGGCAGTTTGTTTGATGTCATGCAAATAACTCAGATTTTCTTTGTTTTTTAGCAAGTTGTCATAATCGCCAAACTCAGACAGTTCTTGTCCATGAACTACAAGTATGTCGATAAAACAGGTTATTTTTCAGTTATTGTTATTATTTTTTGATAGAGCCTGGATTTTTCTTAAGTGATGTGATGGCTCAACTTTTGGAGCGAATCGAGTGAAGAACTGCAGACTAACTCCCAAATAACATCTTAGTGTTATGGAAATAGTTTTGCTGCAGACAAAACATTGTGACCAAAATCATCTGCCGTTTCTAAGTGTGTTGCAATCGTCGCCGCAAAGACGACTCCAGACTTATTTGACATGGGTAATGTCTCATTTGATTTGTAATTGAAATCTGCTCCACAAAGCTTTGTTTAAAGAGTGCCAAGTCAGATCTGAATGCTGTCCAAAGTAAAAATTAAATCCTTGCATATTCGATATTTGGCTTTCTCTTGGATTCGTAGAGAAGAATTATGTGGGTATGATGGTGCCGTGGTGAATAATCCAGTTTATTAAATCACACAATTTTTTTCCACAAGTTATAACAGTTTCCCGAGGTCTCAAGGACGTTTCTGTTACATGCAGTATTGAAATACCACAGAGTACCACACTTTATTTTTAAACAATGAATTTACACTTCTTCTCAAAGTATATGGTTTTAATAAGGTGAAGAAAGCCACCTGATTGCACTTCCCCTTTCTTTGTTGCAGGGTGTACTTTATTTGAGATTAGTCCTACAGCTTTGATCTACGATTCAACTATAAATTGGAATAAAATTACACTCAATAATAACCCTTGAAGGAGAGAGAGCATGTAGTACTTAATCTCGCAGCATACTCAACAAATCATGCTGACTCCATCATAAACTACAATGAAAAATACTTAAATTTCCATCATCTGCAGTTTGGCCAAAAAACTGTTGGTGCTAATCTCTCTGTAGACATGATCTCATTGTGTATCACACATTTAACCAGACCAGGTCGTTGAAATATGACACAGCAGATAGGAATGATTTGAAAAAAACAGCCATTTGGATATGGAAGTCCTACAGGATCTTTACCTACCTAGTCTTCCATCTTGACCCTGGGACCTCCGGTCCACAGCTGGAGCAGATGTTACTGCATATTATACCAGCTACCTGGTACATCTTACACACACTGTTTCAGGGGTTTCCTCCAGCTGTCAGATTTCCTCGCTGACTATTATATACGCCTATTAAATAAAGCAGTGCACTATTTCACAATCGATTTCCTAATTTAGGTGAAATATAAAATTGATAAGGGTGCCTGTATTGGTAGTGCACCAATCCTCTGCAATTCTTAGTGCCTCACTGTTTGAGATCTTTCCAGATCTAGGTGGTCTCAAGCGGTGTGACACATTTATTTATTTCCCAATATCTGTAAGTTAAGTGATTTTTATCAGACAGCCTCCATGTAATGCCTGACATTGCTTAGTACTGTTGTGTTAACTCCAGTAAGACTTTGTGTGTTTTAAGCCACTGCTGGATGAATTTACTCCATCGTCTAAGTGCAATATTTTGGAGGACTGCTCCAATTAGCATGAATTTGCAAACTTTAATAGGATCAGAGTTTGTTGGCACATGTGGATTGCAAAAAAGGCAAGATGATAAACAAAAGAAGAGAGCTTTTTAGCATACACTTTTGTCCAAATCAACTTACAAATGAGGAAAAGCATCCAACATCCAAGCGTCAGTGAAATGAGAAAATGCTAGATTCAGCATTAAGAACTAAAAGCCCCATCATTTGGTGGGTGTTGACTAAATACAACAAGCAGGCATTTGATGCAAATGTACTTTCTATTTTTGTTTCACACAGTTTTAAAATGAATGCTTCAGTTTCTCTCTCTCTTTCTCTCTCTCTGTGTGTGTGTAGTTCCCATTGTGCCCACAAGCCAAAAAAAAAAAAAATCACAAATGACCTAACGCTCACAATTACAAAATCCAAAGAAAAAAAATGACAGACCAATTAGATTTCTATACTGTTACAAAGTGTGAGAACATATCTGCAGTTGGCAGCGGTACCAATAATAACATAATGAATATAATTTGCTGCATTTTAAACGTACAGTATCTTCTAAAATTGTTTAAAATGGGATGCTGTTTGATTCTATTCATTCATTGTCTACCACTCACTTTGGAAACTGTTCAGTAAATGTAACCAGCAGTGCTGCAGCAACGCCAATGGCAGGAATTTCATGAGGCTGGTAAGCATCTGTCTTGGCAACACATTAATGAGGTGTTGTCAATGATCAACTCTGCCAAATACGGTGTACAGTATGTGCTGCAGGCACATCGGTTTGGCATCTTGTGTGATAGCCATAATAAGAGCCAGCTTGTCCTATCTATTCAACCACTGATGATAAAACTGCATAAAAATTGTAAAAACAGTGCAGGATTGATCCATCATAACCAATCCAAGGGCAGCTGCAGGGAAGTGAGTTTCCTCTGAGCTGGTGCTTCGTAGATACACGCCCACATGGTGTATTGTGTTTTTGCCATTTGAGACCAGTCTCAGTAGTGGATGACTATTTAAGTCCTTTTTTTTTAAATTTAAATATTACCTTGGAGGTGGTATCTGTTGTCATCTTCCCGTTTCCAGTTCAAGCTAACTAGAAAGCAAACATCTGACTGAAGCTTCACACAGTTACCTTTTTGGAGCGTGGAAGTTGCATGTTTCAATATCCAAACTCATTTTACTCTGCTCTGGGCCACTGATTCCCAGTATATTTTCATGTATACTTAAAACATCAATTTCTGCTTTTAGTTTAAAAAGAACATTTTTCAGACTTAACATGAGGTAATATACAGAAATTATACGGTGAAATAAAGATACTAATAAAATTGCCTTTTGTGAAAGATAAGCCATTTTTACAGCCTCCAAACAAATGCCCTGCACACGTATTTACTCACAAGTAGATACTTTTTTCTATTGAATTTCAAGGATAGTGGAATGGGCCAAAGTAGGCTGCCAAACTGATCAAATCATTGACGAGAAATCACATCCGTTTCATCCTCGTTTCTGGAGTCTGACCTAATTTTTAGGCACCACTGATATAAAGTAACAGCTAAAGCATGAATGAAAACAGATTTTTTTGTTGTTGTTGTTTTTCAGTAATGAAAGAGCTTTGAAAGAAATACCAAAGGCAGCGGGACTAAGGGGAAAAAGTAATACAGGTCAAGAGAGAAGTAGAAAGAAGTAGGTCAAAATGAGGGAAGGGTGGCTAGTCTTTTTCAAATAAACGTTTGTCTTTTTGACACATTTGACATGTTTGTCTGGTTGTATGTTTAAAAAGTGGTCACCAGTGAGCACAACTGCTTCACCTTCACTGATCAAGCGTGCCCTTTTTTAATCTTCGTTGTTACTACTCAATCAAACAGATAAAATCAGTGACACCCAGTGATCCACCATGTACTGTCATGCAGAAGAATAGATAACTTTATTCATGAATTAGTTTCACCAATGGAGCTACATACTGATTCAACACAGAATGTGTTTTGGTTGTTGAAACCTTCATATGTGTGTATATAAATATGTATATATATATATCTATGCATATATATTACGGAAGCCGTAAACGGTCATACATGCATATATTTTATTTCTCCCGTTTTCTGTGATAACGACTTATTTTACCTCCGTTTTTCTGTGATAACGACTTATTTTTCCTCCGTTTTCCTGTGATAACGACACAATTTTCCCGTGATAACGACATAACTCCACCGTTTTCTCGTGATAACGACTTGTTTTTCCTCCGTTTTCCCGTGATAACGACATAATTAATTTGAGATCTCAAGGGCATTGCAATGCCCTGATTAAGGTCGAGAGACCGCCGAAAGCATGGTGAAAAATACACTTGTTTGCATGGATCTAAGTGTGCAGAGGCTTTTTTTTCTTAGTTTTCTTGAGATCTCAAATTAAAACGGGAGAAATAAAATGTATGCATGTATGACTGTTTAGGGCTTCCGTAATATATACATGTATGATATGTTTTTTTTTTTTTTTTTAAATGACATCATCCATTGATCTATGCCAATAACATGGGATGTGTTTCAAATTGTAGCATTTGCTTTTGCTCGGGGCTTGTATTGAGCAGTGAGGGAACGCGGGTACAAAGCCAGATAATCCCTGACACCAAAACAGTTGCTGTGCACAACATTAAGGGTGGTGGTACGGACCCTGCTGCTGCTGTTCATGTATCATTCATTGTGGCCACAACTCTGTTTACTGAAACTTGCTAAAGTAGAGGAATGGCAAAGGTTCAAGCTACCCACCCGGGGCCCAATTTCATACGCTTTAATCATGAAGAGCCCCTGTAAAATTCTATACTTCTTCAAAGATGTTCAACCAACTCCCTTCTTTTTTTTTTTTCATAAAGAGAATTAGTTCCATAATTACTTTCCATCCATCTATCCATCCATCATCTTCCTTTTCAGGGTCACAGGGGTCTGCTGAAGCCTATCCCAGTTTTCTTTGGGTTCTTTGGCATTCGCTTATCAAATGCAAAAATTTAAGATCCATCATCTTCAGTGCTCATAACAGCTTATATAATAATATTCATAAACCAAAACAAAGACCATTACGTTTATTAAAAATGAAAACAGTTAAAGCCAATTTACGGCTTGGAGAATGCACGCATGCATACCATTAGTGCCAGATCCAGTGTTAATAAAATGTGTATCAAAGCACTGAAGTGGAGCATTGATGTGACACTACACACCCCTAATTTACTTTATGCAGCAATGTGATCTTTCTTTTCTTTATGAAGATATCAGCTATAATTTATTGCCTTCAGGTTTTATGTATGCCTTCCTGAAAAAAGCATGTTCTCGTCAGAAATTTATGAACTGTGGTCTTTACATAAAGCACTGAGTTTAAACCTTCATTTTTGATAACTTCACTTATTTAATCTTTTAATTGGAACCTTTTTCTATGCATGCTGCAGTAC
This sequence comes from Arrhamphus sclerolepis, assembly GCA_037176975.1. Taxonomy (NCBI): domain Eukaryota; kingdom Metazoa; phylum Chordata; class Actinopteri; order Beloniformes; family Hemiramphidae; genus Arrhamphus; species Arrhamphus sclerolepis. Next base: position 5,754,762 of record JBAMYA010000024.1, on the reverse strand, counting down.
CCTTGTGGTGGTTTGCACAAGAATTTCATGGCTACATAAATAAACAAAGAAATGAAACTACAACTATTGTCCAATAATGTTTGGAATAATAGGAAAAGGTATGTTAGGATCTGGGGCTGCATCAGTTGCTCAGATCTACATTCAACAATGTTATGTGGCTCAAATTAGGTCAGCTGACTACCTGAATATACTGAATGACAAAATTCTTCCATCAATAGATTTTTCTTTTTTTTATTTTTCAGATAGAAAGGGCGTATTTTGAGATGACATTGCCAGGATATCTCCGGCTCAAATTGTGAAAGAGTGGTTCAGAGAGCATGACACATCATTTTCACACTTGGATTGTCCACTACAGAGGCCAGACCTCAGGAAAAGACTTCTTGCAGCGGTCCAACTCCCCCGACATTATAACATGATCTTGGGGTAAAATGAATCCAACTATGAACAGAAATGACGGCTATAGCATTGAATAAATGTCTAATCATATACAACGTGATTGTTTCTTCACTGGTGATGTGTTCATAATGAATTAATCTGAAGCTACTACAGTAAAAATAACTTTTGAACTGGGAAAGCCTTAGAAAATAATGAGCCACAGTATTATCTGCTAGACTGTTTGCATTACAGATTGGCCAGGACTTTGTTATACAAATAATATTTATAGGTCTAATTTTAGTTAATGTTGACCTGCTTCACTAAATTCAAAATCTAAATCTAGGGGTGTAGAGTTTATGATTATCACAGGGGGAAGAAATAAGAACAAAAAAACCCAGTTGGTCTCACTGTAGTTTGTTGCCCTGGAATCGAGTCTGTGGAGGCTTCGTTCCTTGTTGGTGTTGGTCTTTAATCCAGAAGTGGTCGTAGCAAAACCATTCAAGTTAACTTTTGTGAATACTACTTTGAAATTTTGAATTCAAAGCATTCTTTTTTTTTTTTTTTTCCTCTGGCATATTCACTGATAGGAAGCTTGTGTTGTAAGTATCCTCTTAGGTCAGATCAAGAACTTGTTCACTGACCAGCAAAGATTGGCAGATGAGCTGACATCGATGTGTCAGTCTGACACCAGTCACAGTCGGTGTCACCCCCCCTTCTCCTGATTCCTCCATCCCTTCTCTGAGATAGACAAAGCCACCAGTTGCATGTAAGCCTACACATTAAAAGTGACCAACCACACACACACTAAGTCACAAAGACTCAGGATGTATGGATTGGACCAACACATAGATACTTGGTTCACAACTGGCATAAAGAGGTTGCAAATGTAGAAATGGTAATTTGAAGTTTGAATGATATTTTACAGCTATTAAAGTGTAAAATTGTAGGATTCCCCTCATAGACAGCTGGATGTAAAGCCTCCTGTTTAAGTGGCATCTGTTGTTTATGGAAAGCTTTGTATATATTAGTTAGTTGTAAAGCATGTATCCCCCAGTTCTCCACCTTGTTACGCTACAGAGTCAAGCCTGCTAGAAAATCAGCTTTATCTTTAAGTTGCTGCTGTGATTATTCAATCACCTTATTTTTAAACGACTTGCAGATATTACAGATTGTTACCTGGGCTGCTATTGGCAAAAGGGAGGTTTTCCTCTTATGTGGGGGTGTGTGTATGTGTGTGCGTGTGTGTGTCTCATGAAAATAACACATTAACAGATAATTTCAGGTTGTTACATCAGGTATAAATGGTTTACCTGAGGTCCACCGTGTTGTATTTCTGTTTTTCTTGACTTTCCTGTATTGTATCAGAAATCCTGTGTTGAACAAGCAACATCCAGACATAGAAACCAACTCACATGCTCTTATCCAAAAAGATAAATTGGTTTTAAAAACACTAATGTTTTCTCATATTTTACCATATATAATGAGTAGGTGATTATCTTACATTGACTTTGTCTTCTATCGCATCCACCCCTAATATTATTCTTTTACGCTCTAGTTTGCTCATAAGTAACATAGTGATATGGGTGGATCTTTAATGAATGTGATGAGAGGGGAAAGGAGATGTAGAAGAGAGACTGCAAAAAAAGAAAACAGATGTTTGAATCAAAAAGGTGAATGTGATTTGAACTTGAAAATAGACAGAGATTTCAAAGCACTGAAATATGTTGTGATAATGTGGTCTTATTATTTAGAAAGTGAATGACCTCGCTGGCTTTTCAGACCTGCGGTCTGACGGGATCATCCAGGCTCATAGATGACCAACTATCAAACACATTGATTGAAAATGGTAACTCCTTCTCCTTCTATCAACACAATCAATTAACAATGTTTACATGAATTCTGCTAGTAGTAGTTAGTACTTTTCTCTATTTTCCATATATTGTCTCCAACGTTTGCCCTTTAACTTAATACAACCCACTGCACACCCTTCACACTTCACAATTCTGCACACACCCCACC
>JBAMYA010000024.1:5697616-5709404 GCA_037176975.1 Arrhamphus sclerolepis | reverse complement strand
GCATTTAAAGCAAAACTATATGCTTGTCTTACCGCAACAGTGTATTAAAGCTTAGCAGTGATTCAAATTAAGTTTTGCATTTGTATTAAATTTGGATTTCATAGGGTTTTACTCAGAAACACAAAACTTCCTTCCCTCCTCTCCATAGTCTTTAATGTTCTTTTTCTTCCTGGGTTTTTGCAGTTTCATGTGCTCAGGAACCACCATCATTTGTCAAATATATTAAAGTTGCATTGCATATAAAGGTATTTCATTTTGTAAACACAAATTTCAACTATGGCCTATTTAATTCACTTCAGTCACGATCTGGGTTTTGTTTGGTTGGTCCTGTTTTCCTGTGTCTCTGTCCTTTTTAGGTTGTCACGAACTTTACTTCTTATTTTACTTTGAGCACGTGAGCACTAGAGCTTTCTTTTAAACACAGAAAATCCAGATTTTCATTCTAAATCATGCTCTTCTTCTATAGTGGTACTATTGGTGAACATTATAACCTTTTTTTTTCTTCTGATCAACTTAACCTTCAATATTACATTTGATTCTGATATGAAATGAATACTTTGTGATAATTAAACATGCTCTTTGTGTAGATCCACTACAAGGCATAATCCTTTTACACAATACAAAAAAAAAAAAGGTTTGTAGCAACAAGTGGCCTTAATTTGAAAGTCTACCAACAGAAAACAGGTTGGTCTGGAGAGTGACTGGGAAATGACCTGGAATAGTTGGATGATTTTAACCATAAATTGGGTGTCTACTCAAACAGTTGAGCTACTAGCTACTTAGGGCCCCATAATCCAGATGAAATAACAAAGGTAGAGATAATCCCAATATTAACAGAAAGGAGGTTAACATAAGGCAAACTAAACACGATTAGCAGGCGTAATAGAGTGGAAGATTGGATTTGTTGATTCCAAGAATTTCCTCAATAATGTAGTCAAGTCGTGCATTAGGAGTGTAAACTCAGGATACTAGATAAAACCAAACACTGTAACAGTTAAAACTAAATGTAACGTTAGAATAACAATATATGACTAAATAAATAAATGTGTGTGTTTATAGATATATAATGTATATCATATATATACGTATATGTATAATATAAGCTATACGTTATATATAATGTATATGTACATAATAATCCCTAAAAGATCCTAACAATTCAGAGAAACCTTTGTAGACAGAAGACAGGGTGCAAAAGACACGTATTAAAAATCAGTGCCAGAAGTGCATCATTTTTGCTCACTGAAGACTAATTTACCTGATTTTTTTATATCTAGCAAAAAGAAATGTAGTTTTAACTGTAGTGACCTTCCAGATTTGGGGAGCCTCTGGCCTCCTGTTGTGATAGCTTTTAAACAAAATGACCAATTATTTCCAAGTCAGTGGTAGCATTATTTTAAATTCAGACCACATTATAACTTTCTGTGGCGTCAGTTCTTTAACAGCAGGAGAGCACTGAGCACAGATTTGGATGGATGGATAGATGTACTTAGAACTTACACGCTGTGTAATTGTGATTATATCTGCAGGTAATTCATGAAAACCTGAAGTGCTCCTTCGGGAAACAACTAAGTTATCTGCAATCCCAAATTAGAGAACGTTTAGGTGATATGGACTATATAAATAAAAAAATAAAAAAATGCAGTGATTATGTTTACTGCAGACAGTACAAATCTGAGAAGTTTTTTCCACCATCAGCTTCTTTTCATATCTTAATATACATCACCTTTTTGTATTTCAGACATACTGATCATTTCAAAAGAGGTCAGAACAGTTAACCTTGTAGAACTTTGCAATGTTGCCGTTTCTTCTCAAACACTCAAAGACATATTGGCATTGCAGAAATCAGTGCTTCCTTCATTGATGTTATTTTGTCCCATTCTTCCTGCAAACACACCTCAAGGTGCAACGGGACAAGGTCTTTGTTACCACATAGTTTGTTTTCAAAATTCTCATGCTTGCTGTTAGGGACAAGTCAGTACTGCACGCGGACCACTCGATTATCTGTACCCTCTTCTTCAACAGCCCTGCTTTTTTATGTGTGCAGAATTTCCTTTCGCATCTTTTTCTCAAAATATGCACAGACATTTTTTCATTTTTATTTTTTACAAAAGACATGGTCTTGAAGACCATGTATTACTCTTTACAGGAGTGTAAGTGACTATTGCCAAGAACTAACCAACCACAACCTGATATTATCAAAGAGAGTGGCTTTTAAGTTGTTTTTTTCCATGAATAGGAAGAAGTGGATGGATGGGACACACACTGGAACTCTACATTAGGTGTACCAAAAAAAGCAACAGAATGAGCTTTTCAGCAGACCACAAAGTATATTTTACATTTGAGGCAGAATGAAAGTTAAAGCCTAATTTTTGCAACGCTCAATAATGCATTAAAAAGCATAAGAGTAGGCCATTTAGAAACAGAAATTGGCATGAACATTTCTGGTTCATTGTCAAGGACAATCCTCATCTTCTGTGTTTGGGTTCTGATCATGCTTGGTGAAGGTGGATGGGTTGTGAAACAAGGGGATGAGGAAGAGTCATCTGGAGCACAGTGACTCACTAAATTCTTCAATGGTACTAGTAGTTTGCAAATTAAGTTCACAGGGTGAAGCTCCTGACAGTGAATTGCATGTTCTTTTGGTAATGATTTGCAACTTCGGTGAAGCGCAAGCATAACAAAGGTCAAATCAGAAGTGATCAAACAAAGCTATATATCAATCCTAGTTTGATGTATTCATGGTTATACAAAGTAAGGCCACTGAAACATTACTGACAGATAAATATTGGCTTGTTGGAATGAAAGACATCTCCGATTGCACTGCCAGCAAGAATCCTTTAAGCTCCGTAGAAAAGTCCAAATGCCAAGGAGGTAATGCAAACAGATAAAACAGTGGAGTGGATTACTCTGTACTTCAAATGAGATTATCAGTCATGATGTTATAGGAAACCAGATTAGCAGGCAATGACCTGCTGAGCTGTTCCCCCAGAAAAGGGCGATTAGCCTGTCAAACAAGGTCTTCATGGTATGAACAAGCTTTTCATATCAACACACATGCAATCTAAAAAAGCTTTTGTAAGAAAATGCATGCTTACATATGGTCCTCCATTCAGATATGTGGAGTTAGTTTTTGTAATCAAGAATTAGATCTTGAAATTTATATTTATATATATATTCCCACAGATTCATGATATATTTTGTATTGTAACCTGAATCATCAAGAACAGCCACGTATTAAAATCTGCTTTATCTCTTGAGGTGTATTTAGATAAGCATCATCTTTCTGTTTTTTTCTTGTGTAAGAAATATTAAAATCCAGTCTTAATAAATTGACTATTTTTAATTTAAAACGGAAAGAAAGAAGGCAGGAAGTTTTGATCCTTCAAACCAGGTGAAGTACCTAAAATACTTGAAAAAAATCATCAAAACAAGTGTAACTCCTGGAGCATCATAGCGTGCAGCCAATCATGGGGAATAACAAAATGCCTCGGAACAGTTAATGAAAACCCAATCAATTAATTAATTATCAAATCAATTATCAAATCAGTTCATTACAAGAGTCGTTCTGGAGGCCCTTTATAAATATCAGGAGCTATTGAGAGGTGGATCTTTGTGATTCGCACTTGGTAGCGTTCATGTCTTCTTCTTCATACAGTCTTATCATTTTTGTTATTTAACACAGTTTGACGCAAGTTTGAGGAACAGCGTCAGTCAGGAACAGAGAACTACAGACAAAGCAAAATGAGGTCCAATCGTGGTGCGGAACTGCCTGAAGACTTCTGGATACCGGTCCCTTTGGACACCAATAACATCACATTACTTAGCCCTTTCCTGGTTCCTCAGGACCACCTGGGGGGTTCAGGCATCTTCTATGGCATGGCAACATTCATGTTCTTCCTATTTGTGTTTGGTACTGCCATCAACATCCTCACTGTTGCTTGCACGGCCCAGTACAAAAAGCTTCGGTCCCACCTCAACTACATCCTGGTGAATTTGGCGGTGGCAAACCTTCTAGTGGCTGTAGTGGGCTCTTTCACTGCTTTCTGCTCTTTTGCATTCAAATATTTCATCTTTGGACCTCTAGCATGCAAGGTTGAAGGCTTTGTCGCAACACTTGGTGGTAAGCTTTAGGTTAAAAGCAATGCACAGGTTCCATGTGACTTTCTGTAACTGGACTACATTATGCTGATCTAAAGGCAATTAAATTGTCTCTCTGTTATTCCAGGTATGGTAAGTCTGTGGTCTCTTGCTGTGGTTGCTTTTGAAAGATGGCTAGTCATCTGCAAGCCACTAGGCAACTTTGCTTTCAAGCCTGAACATGCTATAGCTTGCTGTGTATTCACCTGGGTGTTTGGATTGGCAGCCTCAGTTCCTCCACTGGTTGGATGGAGCAGGTAAGCAACAGAAACAGGTAAAAACACCTATACAGAGGACAGAGCACTTAAGCTGTTTGAATCAGAACACATGCTTTATGTTCGTTGTTTCTACAGGTACATCCCAGAAGGCCTGCAGTGCTCCTGTGGACCAGACTGGTACACCACGAACAACAAATACAACAATGAGTCATATGTAATGTTCCTCTTCTGCTTCTGCTTTGCTGTTCCCTTTGCCACTATCGTCTTTTGCTACACTCAGTTGCTAATTACACTTAAAATGGTGAGGAAAAAATAGAGAACAATGAATTCTAATAATACTGAAAAAGCTTCTTACACCTCTTAACTAAGAAACATTCACAACCTGCTTTCATCAGGCAGCAAAGGCCCAAGCTGAGTCGGCCTCCACCCAGAAGGCAGAGAAGGAGGTGACCAGGATGGTGGTTGTCATGGTGTTGGGCTTCCTGGTGTGCTGGATGCCGTATGCATCTTTTGCTCTCTGGGTTGTCAACAACCGTGGGCAGACGTTTGACTTGAGACTTGCAACCATACCCTCCTGTTTCTCTAAGGCCTCTACTGTCTACAATCCGGTCATCTACATCCTCCTCAATAAGCAGGTGGGCTCACTGACAACAACTCCGAGCAGAAACAATCCAACAAACACACTGTCTTCAATAAAACTGTCATTTTTAAATGGTGTGATAAATCAGTAATATCAGAATTTCGTTGAGTTAAACCTTTGTCCTCAAGCGATGCATAAATCATCTCACTATCACGCGCTTGTGTCGGCATCAGACCGACTGATACACCCACATTATATATTGTTACATTTTCACATTCTTTCCACGTCTTAGCTTTTGACTGCTTTGATTCTTTTCACGTGTCAGTCCAAGCTGTATTATAATGCTGCCTACATTGCTGATGTGCCTTTGTGTAACACCATGAGACAATATCAGTAACAGCTGGTCTGGTAAATATTACTGGTGATCACAATGTATTTATGTGAGTCCTGGAGATTCTGAACATGTAAACAATTTAATGGTGAAGAATGACAGTTTCATCGCAGGTTTGTTACATGAAATGACTGGTCAAATTCAGTGGTAAACAGTTTCTGATTTTCCGTTCTTTCTTTTTTTTGTTCCCTCTGTCAGTTCCGTATGTGCATGTTAGCGATGCTGGGGATGGGTGGAGGAGAGGAGGAAAGCTCTACATCGCAATCAGTGACTGAAGTCTCCAAAGTTGGACCTGCTTAGACTGCACAGGGACACATACCGATTCCTCTCTAATGATTTGTTATTTGTAAATTACAATGAGCGTGGGTGTCTTTTGCCATGTGTAAGAATGCTGCAATGTTAGTAAAAAGAAAAATTAAAAAAAGTACAAATATTCTGCAAAAATAAATGAATAAAAAAAGAACAAGAGATTAAAAATGTTTCTGTTATTGAATCAATTCAGAGTAGTAAAAAGGACATTATTATCATGCAAAAGGTACTGGAAATCTCATGTAACAGATGTCCTCTGCTTTAATTTGCCATTTAAAAGGCTATGGCTAGTTCATTGTCATTGTAGGACAAAACAGGAGGTGGCCATAATAGGATAGCCATGAGGTAGCCATCTCCTCAGTTTGTAATGCAATTAAGAAATTGAATTTATCAATTAAGGTCAAGCTTTAAGCTTCAAGTTAGTAAGACCAGGAAAATATACAGACAGGATTATTAAAAAGGCTGATCAAATAACTGTTTTACTCAAAAATACAATTAACATCAGCCGTCAATGAACCATGCAACAACTTGAGCTATTTGGATACCACTGTAAAGGAAGAGAGAAGCCTTCAACTCAAAAAACACGGTTTCCACAGGAAAACATGGTGAGATGATAATCGTGTGGGCCTGATTCTCTCCTTCAGGCACTGGGAACCTTGTTTAGATGCAAGGGATCATAAAAAAGGAAGATTATGCAGATTATTCTGATGTTGAATGCGGGAATATCTGTTGGCAGTCTAGCTTTAGGTCACCATTGGGTCTTCGACAAGACAATGACCGAAAACGTACATCTAAATTCAATCAATGCATATTGAAGGACACTGATATCAAGGCCCTGGAGTACAACTGCTCAGAAATCAGAACTCGGAACCACTGAGAATCTGTGGAAAAAGCTCAACGTTATTGTCCGTGCCCACACAGCTTAGATGAGCTGGAAAAAACTATTTGCCATAGAAGAATGCGTTACGATTCCTCAGGAGACACCTTCTTTAAGAGATACCATGGAAGATTGTTGTCAGTTTTAAGTCACAAAGGGTACAATAGTGGTTTTTAATTGCAAAAGGGCTAATAATTCTGGCCGTGGCTTATTCGTTTTCTATTGAGCACATCAGTAAGATATCTTAAATAATTTGGCTGACTGGAAATTTGGAATCTGGAATTTGTTTTTGTTCTTTTGGAAACAAATGACCTGTAAACACTTTTGTCATCATCATCATCATCATCATCATCATCATCATCATCATAATTTCCACGAGAAACTATTTTGTTTGATTTCTTAAAGTGAGCCAATAATTTAGACCTTATTTGCACTCTCAGAATGATTTATTAGACTTGTGTGGTATTGTGTTACAACATTTCAACAGAAGAGAAAAAAACATGGGCACTCACCTCTTATCTGGTCTTGCAGCCACTCTGCAAAAACTGATTTCTATGAAAGCTAAAAAAAAAATAGCCTTGTTTCAAGAAATACTGACTTATTTAAAAAAACACACACACACACACACACACACAAAAAAACAACAACCTAATTTTAAGAATTCTTGCCAAACATATTTTTCTTACCCCATTGGTAATTTTTTTTATTTGCTTATATCAGGCAGTTTGACTAGATTATTAGGATATATACTCGCTGGCCATGTTATTAGGTACACCTTAATAGTAAAAGGTTGGACCCCCTTTTGCTGTCAGAAGTGCCTTAATTCATTGTGGCATACTTTCAACAAGGTGTTGGAAACATTCCTCAGAGTTTTTGGTCCATATTGACATGACAGCATCATGTAGTTGCTGCAGATTTGTCAAATCTTCCGTTCCACCACATCCCAAAGGCGCTCTGGTGACTGTAGAGGCCATTGGAGTACAGTGAACTAATTTTCATGTTCAACACAGCAGTTTGAGATGATATGAATCTTTGTGATATGGTGCATTATCCTGCTGGAAGTAGCCATCAGAAGATGGGTACACTGGTCTTGAAGGGATGGACGTGGTCAGCGACAATACTCTGGTAGGATGCGGCATTTAAACCATGCTCAGTTGACACTAAGGGGCCCAAAGTGTGCCAAGAAAATATCCTCCACACCATTACACTGCCACCTGCCTGAACCTTTGATACAAGGCAGGATGGATCCATGCTTTCAAGTTGTTGACACCAAATTCTGATCCTGCCATCTGAATGTCGAAGCTGAACTCGAGCTCGAGACTCATCAGACCAGGCAACAGTTTTGTCCAATTGACCCTTTGTCAAGTCCCGCCCCTGTTGCTAGGTCGGACAAAATGATCATCTCTCCTGCCAACTCCCATCATGAAAACAGGATGTTTTGATTAATTTAGTTTACAGAATGACAGCTGATGCCGGCAGCCTTCAACCAACAGACTTGCCTTTGAAAATTATATGTGACCATTTTTCGAGCCAGGGCTCTCAAATATCTTAGTGGGTGTCACTTATACAAGCGCCCCGAGCACACGTTTAACCATTGTAAGAAAAATAAAATGCTTACGCGGTTGTAGCTATGGGTTGTAGCCTGCTGCCTATGCCTACTTTGTTTTGGTGGTACAGCTCGGATTTCTGCCCGTTTTCGGATAAAAATACGCTGCACCCTCACTATACTGTGTGCAGTGTGTTCCATTTTACTAACACAAAGTCCAACAAAAAATAATCTTATGATTTAAATGTTGATACAAGCAAATAAAAACTACCCTGTTTCCATTGTTGTGAATGAGAGAGACAGATATTTTGTCCAACCGGATATTTGCCCCAGATTTAGCAACAGAGAATTATTTTTCTTTAAAGGGTCAATTTTGTTGAGCCTGTGTGAATTGTAGTCTCAGTTTCCTGTTCTTAGCTGACAGGAGTGGCACCTGGTGTGGACTTCAGCTCCTGTAGTCCATCTTCTTCAAGGTTCCACGTGCTGTGCATTCAGAGATGGTATTCTGAATTCCTTGGTTGTAACAAGTGGTTATTTGAGTTACTGTTGCCTTCCTGTCATCTCCAACCAGTCTGCCCAGTCTCCTCTGACATTTACAAGGCATTTTCGTCCATACAGCTGCTGCTGACCGGATATTTTCTCTTCTCTGGATCATTCTCTGTAAACCCTAGAGATGGTCCCTAGAGTTTCTGAAATACTGAGACCAGCCCGTCTGGCATCAATCATGCCACGTTCAAAGTCACTTAAATCCCCTTTCTTCCCTATTCTGATGCTGGTTTGAACTTCAGCATGTTGTCTTGACCCCCTCTACATGCCAAAATGCATTTAGTTGTGGCCATGCAATTGGCTATTTAGCTATTTGTGCTAACAAACAATTGAGCAGGTAAACCAAATAAAGTGGAAGGTGAGTGTATTATTATTAAGTTGTCAAATTAAGCAAAAGAAAATTAAAAAATAAAATAAAAAATCCACTCCTCGGGTAAGAAGTTGCTTTGCTAGAATTCTTAAAATGAGACATGTTTTGGGGAAAAAAGACATTTTTTTTCTTGAAGCAAGGTTTTCTTTTCTTTTCTTTTCTTTTTTTAACCTTCCTTGAAAACGGTTTTTGCAGTGCTGTGTTATAGAGGGAATTTCACTGGAATATGGACGAGTTGATACAATTAAACAATGAATGATATACATATGTCTATAAGCAGAAAACAGATGAATGAATGGCTTTTAATACACTTCAGAATTTATATACACTGCATCAGCAAGAGCCAGCTGATCTTCTCACATAAAGGACAACAAAAATCTGTGCAAAGTCCTCAGGTCTTCACAAGAGTGTCTTTTCCCAGGGTCTCCAGACTTTTGCATTCTGATGTATTTTGAGATATCTAGTTTCTTTTGAAGCCTCCTCAGGGGCCTTTCTGTGTGGAGTTTGCATGTTCTCCCTTTGCTTGCGTCGTTTCTCATTGGTTACTCGCGCTTTCTCCCACAAATGTCTCCAAAGACATGCATGTTAGGTTAATTGGTGTTCCTAAATTGTCCCTAGGTGTGAGTGAGCTTGTGAATGGTTGTTTGTCTCCATGTGGCCCTGCGATGGACTGGCAACCTGTCCAGGGTGTACCCCTGCCTTTCGCCTGAAGTGATAGGCTCCAGCAGACCCCCGTGACCCTGCACAGGAAATATCGGGTATAGATGATTGACGGATGGGTGAATATTGCTAAGATACAAAACTGCATTTTATTAGAAAATAAAAAGTCAAGTTTAGACACATGACAAGAAGCCAGAAGCATTGCAAAATGACACAAGCTCATCTCTAACGTGCATATGACCTCCTGACCTTTACCTTCAAACAGCTTGTGTAGTTCACAGGAATCTTACGGTACATCAGCATGAAGTGAGAAGATACTGAACAAGTCAGGTACTAAGACACTAATCTCTACATTAGCGAAAAGGTGACATAAGTTGTCATGGGAAAACATGTAAATCCTTAAATCCTGTCCTTGAGCCAATTAAGTTGATCCGGAGTAATGTTCGAGGTTCCTATAAATGCAGCTTGACTGTCACTCCCACCATGCAGAGACAGTAAAGAAACATGAACTATTGCACTATTGTGTAATCGTAGCTATAAATTATTTGCACCCTTTTTTACGTAGCAAAACTTGATTCATTTTTAACCATAGTTCACTTTTTATTAAATTTGACACAGTCTGAAGAAAAATGAGGTCAAATCGCCCCGCGGAGTTGCCAGAAGACTTCTGGATCCCCATCCCTTTGGACACCAACAACATCACAGCTTTTAGTCCATACTTGGTACCCCAGGACCATCTAGGAAGCCTTGGGCTTTTTTATTCAATGTCTGCATTTATGTTTTTCCTGTTTGTGGGAGGGACAGCCATTAATCTGCTCACTGTTGCATGTACTGCTCAAAACAAGAAGCTCCGGTCTCATCTGAACTACATCTTGGTCAACATGGCAGTGGCGAACCTCCTTGTTTCTTCTGTGGGCTCTTTCACCTGCTTCTACTGCTTTGCCTTCAGATACATGGCTCTTGGTCCACTGGGCTGCAAGATTGAAGGATTTACTGCAACTCTTGGTGGTAAGGGTTTTAACGATGCGGGCAAATTATACTACATCAAAATGTGTGTCAGCTTTATTTTTAAAGATGCTTCAATCTAAATAAATCTCCACCACACAAACACATGTACGCACACACGCAAGGTTAATTAATATTACGCCTATATATTCTATCAGTGTTATTGTCTTTTCTCAGGCATGGTGAGCCTTTGGTCTCTTGCTGTGATTGCATTTGAAAGATGGCTGGTTATCTGTAAGCCACTCGGTAACTTTGCTTTCAAGTCTGAACACGCTTTAGTCTTCTGTGCATTGACCTGGGTCTGTGCCAGTTGTGCTGCATTTCCTCCTCTATTCGGATGGAGTAGGTGAGTGCAACAGTTTTGTTGTTTAATAAAAAAAAAAAAAGGCATGTGCACTCAGCGTGTTTGTTATTTCTTCAGGTATATCCCAGAAGGAATGCAATGTTCATGTGGACCAGACTGGTACACAACAGACAACAAGTTTAACAACGAGTCCTATGTGATGTTCCTTTTCGGCTTCTGCTTTGCATTTCCTTTCTCTGTCATGGTCTTCTGCTATTCACAGCTGCTTTTCACACTGAAAATGGTAGGTAATATATATTAACTTGAATGAATTCCCCCCTCGGGGATCAATAAAGTATATCTTAGCCTAGGTGTTTTGATCCATGCTGGATTTAGATTTATTCGCTCTAATTTTATGACACTGCACATTTTACTTTGTTCATGTGTCATTGTTGTGAAGATTCTGACACTTGTTCTCTCTTAACAGGCAGCAAAAGCCCAAGCTGAGTCGGCCTCCACCCAGAAAGCAGAGAAGGAGGTGACCAGGATGGTGGTTGTCATGGTGCTGGGCTTCTTGGTGTGCTACTTGCCATATGCAACCTTTGCTCTCTGGGTTGTCAACAACCGTGGGCAGACGTTTGACCTGAGACTTGCAACCATACCCTCCTGTGTCTCTAAGGCCTCCACTGTCTACAATCCGATCATCTATGTCCTCCTCAATAAGCAGGTGGGCTTTTTTCAAAATTTAAATGACCCTAACAGGCTGGATTTTAACACTTTATGATATTGAGATGAGATGAGATGAGATGAGATGAGATGAGATGAGATGAGATGAGATGAGATGAGATGAGATGAGATGAGAT
>JBAMYA010000024.1:5672775-5692858 GCA_037176975.1 Arrhamphus sclerolepis | reverse complement strand
CCGATCTCTGCAGCTCTCATTGGACTGATTGTTTTTCAACAGTGAAATTGCAATTTTATGTCACAGTGTCAGATAAATCATTTTGCTCAGTAGAGTGGATGGATTCAGAGATATGAATTCAAGCAAACATGAAGTCCCTGAAAAGTACATGCATGTGGAAACGTGTATGACAGTATTTGTCTAGTAATATTTTCCATATGATAAAAGTATTTGACCCGTTGGAAGAATGACAAGGATTTAATTTTGTGCGACACCATCAGTAAACAATCCAAATGTTAAAGAGTTTTCTGCCCAAACCTGCTAGTCTGTCTATTGTTTTCAGATTCATGATCTTCATGTGTATGAAAGAAAGATGGGGCAACATTCGATTATCATAGCAATAAAAAAAAAAAAAAAAACTAATCTTCTGCAAAGACTTCAAAATATGTCATAGACAAAGACTCAGAGCATTTTAAAAATGTTCACCATGTTGCAAATCACAATATGACTCCGTTAGTCCCAGGAACCCCCTTGGAGGGCTCTTCAAATGCCATTATTCAGTCTTTGTAGAAAATTGCTGCTCTGTCTCTCAATTGTTTCTCTAGACTGCACTAAGATCACATGTGGTACTTCCAGTCAAGAGGAAGAAGAATGAACCTGCGCAAAAAGGAATCAGTATAGAGGCGAGGAGTGGTGGTGTATGGAAATCAGAAACGGGAACAGTATGAAGAAGACAAAGCAGAGATGGAAGAGAGGGATTACAGGATATTGTGGGACTTGAGATAATATTGCAGGAATAACAAGTGGGAAGTGGTGTAGCCTTGATGGATAGATACATGGTTGAGAAGGATGAGCTCTCCGAGACATATGTTAAGGGGAAGCTGGAGACAGTGAAGTGTGGAGCGATGCCAAATGTTGTTTATTACCACTGGTGAGTAGCACTAGAAAGGAAGAGTCTGCAGACGAAAAAAGAAGAGAAAAAATAACAGCAGTAAAAGAAAAGTGGTTAGAGAGATATTACTGTCAAAAAGAAAACCGTTGAGTGAGTATCGATTCAGTGTAGAAGCTTAAAGCCAAACCAAACTGGAAGCTTTGGGGGATGTTTAGATGGTATTATGACTCACTGCTTCTGAAAAGTTAAGACTGGATCAACTCTTTACCAGACTGTTTTGTTGTTTTTTCCAGGTGCGTAGCTATTTCTTTTTAAATATTGCTTCTAAGTAGTGTTACCACAAACCTCCATATAAAGTGTCGCAGTTTACAGTTTTTCTGCTGAATGTGCAACAGAGGGAAGCTTAAGTTATTTTAATCTACAAATCTTTGATTGACAAACGTCCCACTGATTTATTGTGTTCTCAGCTTTTAGAGAGATTGTTTGAAGAAGATGAGGAAGTTGAAATAATTAAATAAGTTCATGCAACTTCGGGATGATAAAACTGTCGCTGTCTGTATCTTGGCAAAATTATCAAACATAAAACCTTAATGTCTGAAAATCGGATGTCCTTTTTAAAAATGACTTGGGATTTGGATATGGACCCATGTCAGCTAAAGGCCGTGGTCTTGACTGTACTGTCATATTTATTCTGGCCTAAGAAGAAGAAGAAGAAAAAGGCTTAACCGACCTAAATGGTGAAGTGATTAATGGCAGTTATGGGGTCACTCGGTGTGTATGGTTGTTTGTGTTAGTGGGTGTCCCTGCCCTGATTGATGGAAACTTGTGGTGAGAGAGCGATTTGGCATTCATGTCCACTGCCTAATAGCTTATTGAACTGCTGCAGCTAGCAAGGATTAGGAACCGCCAAGTGGATGCCCAGCACATCTCATGTGCTTGTGTGCATGTGTCCGTATGTGTGTGCTTAATGCAAAGCCGCTATTCAGTCGATAACACACAGGCCCTCATAAATCTGCAAGACATATAGGCCAACAACACTTCTCTCATCAACAGAGATTTATGACAGAAAAGAGAAAAAAGGAAGGTGGTAGACAGATGATCTAAAAAAATAAAATAAAAAAAAAAACTTAATGAAAAATCCAATGCATGGTACAATCCATAAAAGTAAAAAAGGATTTTTGTTTTCAAGGTTTTATATCCCTTTTAAAAATTATTTCTCCTTGCACATATATTTATATATTTATTGATTTATTTTACTGAATTGCCTGAAGTGTCAATATTGCCGGATGTCATTTAACTTCAACAAGAAGTGGGGTTAGCATGCCACAGTGATGCCGATAAACAAACCACCCAAACAATTTTTGAAAAGGAAAGAAAGAAAAAGGAAAGTAATTCAGTGAAAAAAAATGAAATAAAAATGGGGGTTCACTCTTTTCCCTCAGTGCTAGTAAACCCGCTAGTTCAAATCCTAGCAGGGTCATGTTCTCCCTGTGGTGGGTTGGGGGTTTGGACTTTCTCCGGGTACTTGGGCCTCCTCCCATAGTCCATAAAACCTGCATGTCAGGTTAACTGGTGATTCTAAGATGCCCATTGATGAGTGGTTTGATGATATGGGGCCCTGTGATAGACTGGTGGTCTGTCTGGGGGGTACTACAGCCTTTCCCCCAAACAGAGCTGGGATAGGTTCCAGCAGATCCCCATGACCCCCAAATATGTGTGAGTAAGTATAAATAATAGATGGATGGATGGATTTGATGATTTTAATAAATTAAAACATATTGCCTAAGAAGAATCTTAGGAAGCCAAATCAAGAGTAATGGCTTAGGCTATGAAAAGATGTACATAAAAAGAAGAAGAAGAAGAAAATCACTCTGTTGCATGTCTCCTCTACATATCTGTCTTAATCTCAATGCATGAAGTTACTTCTTTCACCAGTTCTTTCTTTCTCTCTTTCATTTCTTGAAATATATGGTTTTTTGATGTTTTATGTCCTTAGATACATTTGTATGGTCCTTTGTTTTGTTTTTTTTTTGTTTTTTTTTAGCATTTTTGTCATGAAGATTTGTTTGCTACACCATGTGTGATTTTACCAGTCAGAGTGGGTATTTTTAGCAGAATACGGGTTATTTGAGTAATAGGTGGTTTAATGCTGATATGACTGTTGCGCTGACTGCTGCCATGACTGACAAACTGATTGATTGCTGCCTTCCAGGAGGAGCCGTTCGTTATGGTGTCGGAAAATGTGCTGGGAAAACCAAAGAAGTACCAGGGCTTTTCTATCGACGTCCTCGACGCTCTGTCCAACTATCTGGGCTTTAAATATGAGATCTACGTGGCTCCAGATCACAAATATGGCAGCTTGCAGCCTGATGGTCAGTGGAACGGGCTGATGGGCGAGTTGGTATTTAAGGTGAGGAAAAGATTAATGCATATATCAACAAACACAAATGGGCAAATATACACACACAGAGTATAGAGGTACACGGTATAGAGTACATGCAGTATAGAGGAAACATTGATGTAGGTAGACATTTGTCATAGGCATCACTTTTTGCGTAAGACTACCTGTTCACAGATTTAGTCATTAAAACATGACCTCCAGCAAACATGTTGTGTCAAAAGCAATCAGTTATTTTGACATAATGCCCTCGTCATCTTTAATTAAGAAAATGACATTTAGGCAGTTCACCGATTGTCACATATGAAGTGCCAGGAAGTACAGGACATAGTGCTGAGCTCAGAGATTGTGTAATATTGCATATTACAAAATTTACAAGATTTTACTTGCCTCAGGGATTTTCAAGTGTTTTGGCTGACAACTGAACTGAGTCAGTAAAAAAAAAAAAAAAAAAAAAAGTTATCGAGGTGGTGATGCCTATCTAAGGGCAGTAAATTGGCTTAGCTGGAAAATGAATCCTTCAACCACTATCCAGGCAGGGTATGACTTTTAAAATGTGCCAGTTTTGTCGACAGGGTGACAAATGTCTGTTCAACAAACTTTTCTCTGCTTTACTCCCCTGAATTTAGACAACTAAACTACCGTCTTTTTGTCCATTCAAACATAATATAGACCGTTAAAAAGAAGAGAAAATGTGGGAAATTGATTGGAACACTCCTGAATATTGATTGTTTTGTCAACATTCATGCTATGTTGGCGGTGTGGTCAGGGTCCAAATGCAGGATACCAGGGAGCAGGAGTAATCCAACAAAAGTTCTTTATGAAATAATCCTTCAAATGGGTGGCAAAAGAATCCACAAAACTATTAATACTAGGCAGGACCGAGATATGAGCAGAAACCACAAATGAAAGCATCAACATAAGAGATGGTGGTCAGGGTGAAAAAGGCTTCCAGCAGGAGGAGGATCAGATAGATGGAAGTCAGGACAGAGTAAAAGAACGGAACATATTTCTCAACTGGTTCAGTTCAGAAACAAGCTCAGCATCCTCCTCTCCTGCCCCCCAGACAAACAGACTTCCCACCCTCCCTTGATCCACAGCTTCCCTGTCACATCTCAGCTGTCTCATTTTCCACGTCAGTCATGGATCTTGCTACTGCTTCATCATCTTCCACATCGCCGTCACCCACACCGGGGCCCCCACCACCTCCCCCCTCCTGCCTGTATGTCTCTAGCAGTCAGGTGAAGACACAGCTGGAGAGACTCAACAGGAACACGGCTGCAGGTCCAGATGGTGTCAGCCCCAGAGTCCTGAAAGTCTGTGGTGACCAGCTACGGTATGTGCAGCATACTGCAGCAACTCTTCAACTTCAGTCTGAGCCAGGAGAAGGTGCCACTGGAAGACATCCTGCCTTGTTCTGGTACCAAACAGCAACAAAACCAATGCAACGCAACAAAACCAGTGACTAAAAGAAACTGGAAAAACTCAAAGAAGGCTGGCTCTGTTCTAGTAACTGTTCTAGAGCATATGGAGCTGATTGTGCAAAGGAGGATACTTCACCGTAGCAACTCTTAGTGACATTGGTCCGAGTCAGCATAGAAAACTCCACACAGTACGTCAGTTTCTTGTCATTTATTTCAAACTCTGTCGTGCACAGCAGAATCTGACTTGCAGCCCCTGGAGCCAGCGTGCTGCTGTTTAAATAGAGGGACATATTGATTGGCAATTGCAGCAAGGTGTGACAATCACTCAGCCATTGGTGCTGTTCCTTGAACTACTACATCACATCTCCTCCTGCAGCTGAGCAGAATCACACCCTGCCACCACTTTCATAAAATGTAAAACATCACGGACAACCCTGAGCATCCTCTACACAACAAAGTGATTCAGCGACAGTCTTCAGTCAGAGGCTCCTGCAGACAACACAGACCACTACAAGAGATCCCTCTTGTTCACAGCTATAACCATCTATAATGGATCTTTGAAAAGGCTTAAGTAATGATGACTACTGTGACAGTTAATTTCAGTTCAGGGATTGATAAAGTATTGCTGAAATGAGCTGAATTATGTGACTTTGAATATAAGTATGTTAAAAACAACATGAAAACATGGATCCTCCTTTGGGCAAACATTTAACCTTGAAGGATGGAGTTCAGACTGTGGATATGTGGGTTTGCCTCTGGTTGCCATCATCACGCTGCCTCCACCTAAAGATGTTTCTCTATCAGTGTAGGAATGGCTAAAGCGATTCTGCTTTGCTTAAAATCTGGACTAACTGTTCAACGTAATGTTCTTCCACATGTTCAAGGTAATCTTTGTTACCACCTGGGGGTACCAGAAGATCCAAACAAGAGTCAGTAGCAACAGAAACAAAAGCTGGTTGGCATTGGCAGAAGAAAATGGCAAAGCTTTCATGGATGCAGCCCACATATTCAGATGTACTGTTCATGCCACAGTTCCATGCTCCTTACGATTGTGGCAACATTTAAAAGGGAAATAAATAGGTTTTCCCACAGTTCAAGATCTATTACCAAGAAGCATTGTTACAACAAAGAAATAATCTACCAAAAATAAATGTCTTTGCTTCTTGTGCTTAGTTTAGATACAGTATTCCTGATATTTCTGCTTTCCTTCATTTTTGCCAGGGACCACATGTTCTCCATTGCATTTTAACAAAGAAAAAATATATATTTCCTTCTCATTAATCCACATTTTGCTCCTGTCCTGCACCCGCAATGTCTTCTGTTCAGCTCTATGGGATTTGGGATCTTATTCTGGGTATTAGCTGAGTTTTAGAAAGCTCAACAGCTGCTCCTGCATGTAAGTGACTCCCATTGTTGTGCTTACTCATCATAACAGAGAATAAATAGCGCAAGAAGTTTAAGGACAAATCTTTCAAGCAGCAAAGCAACCAAGCCACTGTGGAAAAATCTTCCAAAACGCTGTGATTTAAGGAAAAATAAAACTGAGATTCTTAAGAAAAATAAAGGAAAACTCTATATGATTAAGGTCGCGACTCTTCTTTTGTATTCCCAAATTATTCCAGTACTGTCTTCTGCTTCTGCTTCTTCTTCTTTCTTCTTTCGGTTGTTCCTTTCGGGTTCGCAACAGTAATACATGCTCCTCCATCTGACCCTATCTTCTGCACCCTCTTCCGTCACACCAACTAACTTTCTTGTTCCTTTCACTTCCTCCATAAATCTCCTCTTTGGTCTTCCTCTAGGCCTCCTGCCTGGCAGTTCCAACCTCATTATCCTTCTGCTGATATATTCACCATCCTTCCTCTGAACATGTCCAAACCTTCTCAGTCTGGCCTCTCTGACTCTCTCTCTAAATCATCTAACATGTGCTGTCCCTCTGACGTCCTCATTCCTGATCCTATACATTCTTGTCACTCGCAAAGACAACCTCAACTTTTTAACCTCCGCTACCTCCAGCTCTGGCTGCTGTCTTTTCCTCAGTGTTTCAGTGTCTTAACCAACAACTTCACGTCCTGCCACCATCGTCTACACCTTTCCTTTCCTTCTTGCTACCTATGAACGAGGTGAAAATCCCTCACATAAAAGGCGTTTGTTGAGAGAAAGTTTCTTTCTGTTCCAGAGAAAGAACAGCGCTTACAATTGTAACAAACGTCTCACCGTGTAAACAAGTTGGAGAATATTTTTGTCCATACATAGATAATTCCATTGACCTTCAATATCCTCTTGGCGTTGCAACATTTCCTTTAATCTTGATTGCTTAGTTGTTGTTTTTTTCTGTTTTCTAATAAGTGTTGCTTTCCTTCACTTTATTACTTTATTTTAGCTATTGTGTCAGGTAAATAAAAGAAAATGGTTTTAAAGCCATTCTCCTTCTCTTGACCTTGAATTCTTGTATTCAGAATTTGAATCCCCAACAGTTCATAAAATTATACAGAAGTGCTTTGAGCGTTATGCATATTCATGGACACACAAACACAAGCACAAGATGCAAATAAGCTGAACAGGCAAATAATTGTGTTATCCCTATCAATCAGCAACAATGTTTATCTCTCCAAAAACCCAATTATACCAGATAATTATTACCATGGGTGTTCTCTGTAAGTTTCCATGTCCACTGACCGCTTGTTATGGCATGCCAGGTGATAGATTATCTTGTCTCCCTTTCCATCTCTCTCTCTCTCTCTCTCTCTCTCTCTCACATATTTGTCACCATCTATGTGGGAACATTGCATTCACAAAATGCATTAGTTCCCTAATCTTACATCAACCACCATCTAATTCTCATCCAAAATTCCAAAACCATATGTTTACCCACAGAAAAGATTTCAAACTCCTGACTGTTGGTGTTGTGACGACATCTTACATCCTCAGGATGTTAATGTGATGTTATTTGTGGACGAAAAAAAAAATGCAGACTCACTGGAGGAGGCAATTTGAAGTAAAATAAGAAGAGTGCCAAACTGGAGACTCTGCCAAACTATCCAAGAGGCAGAGAGAAAGCCGAATAATTACAAAATTTGAAACACCAGGTTTTTGTAAAACAGAACACAGAATTGTGGGGGGGCGGGGAAGTATAAAAACTCCGTTACGACCCAGGTATCAAACACAAACAGGAAGCAAAGAGGAAACTTTAAAAGTAATTCTTTTTAAAAAATGAAATGAGGCTAAAAGATGAAAAATCTGAATTCAGTTGAAGACTATTTCTAAAACAAGGAGCACAAACAGAATCCATTTAAGAGAAAGTCTAAAACAGAACAACAGATGCAACAACAAGAAAAAGTCAACGACAACACTGTCTAATTCTGTTTTGGTCCCTCTAATGATATAAACGCAGACATGCAAACACACGTACACTTTCATAAACACCATTGTGTAGGCTCAGCTAACACACTTCCAACAAGGTCTGCGCTAATATTCTTTATATGCAGTGTAAATGTCAATTTCTGCACATTTAAGCATTTTGTTTCCTCACTCGACTGTGAAATTAGCAGACTTATTGTCTGAAGAGGATTACAGTTTTTGTCGTTTAGTTTGTGTGTGTGTGTGTATCAGTGTGTGTAGATTGAGACACACAAACACAGTAGCTTTAAAGGCTTAGCATTCACCTACAAATTCAGCCATACTTGTTACAGTCACTTGTTTCTAGCAGCAAACAAAATCTCATTATTGAACAAGTTGATAAAGTGCACCCTCTCTGTCATGAGTATAGATTTGAAACACAAGCAAATGCTTACAACTGCATTTTAAACCCTTGTTATGGTACCAACAGATGTCTTCGGCTGCTAGCTAAGCACTGGGGACCAAAAACAATTTAATTAGCCATCATTGTTTCTGTATTAAAGCTAAGCTCAGCCTATTTATTTATTTATTTATTTTATTATTATTTTTTTTCTATAATTTTTACTGATCAGCTTATTTTTGGGTGTCTTTGATTATCTTAATAATATAGACATCTTTCAGAGAAGTAGCTAAAGTTTTTTTTTTTTTACTTTAAAATTCTCTTAAAGCAATTGCTGTATGTATTAATAATATAAACGTAGCCATTAACCTCTTGAGTTCTTTATTAAACCCTTCACTTTTAAATGAATTGAGACCACTTTCTCCATATTTGTCTTCTGAGTTGTGTTCTAGAAGAAAAACATTCATTTTCTTATTTAGTTACAGCCCACATGTCCAGATCATAGTCATGATTATTTCTGTTTAATTTTATGCTATGCTAAAGCGTTATTTCAAACAATGCCATATGTCTGAAGCGATGTCATGTTATGATAGCTTATATTTTCAGCAGTCTTTATTCCTCAGACTTCACTCTTCTTTTCTCTGTCTTGTAGCGAGCAGATGTGGGCCTTTCCGCTTTGACCATCACGCCTGAGCGGGAGAGTGTTGTAGACTTCACCACACGCTACATGGATTATTCTGTGGGCGTGCTGCTCCGCAAGGCCGAGCGCACTGTGGACATGTTTGCCTGCCTTGCACCTTTCGACCTCTCGCTGTGGGCATGCATCGCAGGCACTGTGCTGCTCGTTGGCATCCTGGTGTACTTGCTCAACTGGCTCAACCCACCACGGCTCCCCATGGGATCTGTGTCCTCAACCACACTGTACAATTCCATGTGGTTTGTATATGGCTCCTTCGTACAGCAAGGTAAGCAGGGAATTCAGTCTTCACAGTGAGCATGATATGTACAGCAATTATCTTCGAATTGTATTGGGTAAACTTAATTAATAGATGGACAGTCTCATAGTAATTCTTGTAATTTCTGGGAAATATGTTTAACTGTCATATGCAATTATGTTTGACAAAGAGTAATTTGGGTGCATATAAGATTGTGAGCTTTGGTGAAATATTTTTATTTCCCTAGATTATGAATATAAACCACTTGTCAAACAGAATATGATGTATATATATATATAAAGTAAAGTAATCCAAATCCAGCAATGTGTCCTCTGGGTGTTATAAGCGTGAACTGACCTTTGGGGTTTTAGCACAATAGTCAGATTACAACAAAATGGAGGAGGCCTTTTGTTCCACTTGGATGAAGAGGTGGATAGTGCCCTCATCCTGGGAATAAGACCAGAGATTTTCTGGAATCTGAAGATCAGACAAATGACAAGTGGGGATGGGTTTAACTATCATCAAGCAAGTAATGGGGGCACGGAGAGGAATTTTCCACAGTGTCAGGAGGAGAGAAGGAAAGAAAAAAAAAAAGAAACAAATCCTACCACTTGCTTAAAACTGTATTGGGTCATTCTCATGCTACCAAAAATAGCTCTCACCATTTAGAGCATTGATGTCCCAGGGTGTTTGGTACCACTGTGTCAGCAAGAGATCCTTTATGGCCTGAGGGTTGTGATGCGTTTTTGTTTTTTTTTGTGGATTTGTGTTGACTTCCTCAGATTCCATTAACTCTCATCGGTCCGATAGAGAGTTTGGAAACGGAGTTAACACCTCCCTTTCTTCCTCTTGTTTTAACATTTCATAAGCAGTTTTTGTGGGACCCACTGCTGTGCTGTTGAAGGGAGAATTGTTTCCACATGAGAAATGTACCTAATCTGCAGAAAATGTTTCAGTATGTCTCAAAGCAAAATTAAAGACAAACGTAGGATGCAGGATTTTTCAAGCAGCAGTTTTACCGTTAGTGGTTTCACTATTATCGCTGATTGGTGTATGTATTATCTTTTCTCTTAAACTGATGCATGATTTTTATGACATATT
Source organism: Arrhamphus sclerolepis (assembly GCA_037176975.1). Lineage (NCBI taxonomy): Eukaryota > Metazoa > Chordata > Actinopteri > Beloniformes > Hemiramphidae > Arrhamphus > Arrhamphus sclerolepis. The sequence continues at coordinate 5,682,393 of JBAMYA010000024.1, read as the reverse complement.
CACATCACTATACCACATGATGGAAAGACAATAATTATGTTTATACTCTTAGACTCATTCATGCATTTGCTTCTAAATAATGGCTATTTTCCAATAAGCACAGGGTGTGCTTGTTGTCATGCTCTGGGCCTTGCAATAGTTAATTTTTTAAGCTACATTAATTATGCAAATTTAAGGAGGGATGATTTTGTTTCTAACACTGCCTCTGAAACATTTCGTGCCCTGAATAAGCAACTGATGAGCGTTTCAGAGTTTGGTAAATAATCCTCCATCTTTTGCTGCAGCTAATGGTGGTAATGATGGTGACGATGATACATGCTAATTGCTATTTGATATTCACTATAATCTCTCTTTTTAGCTGTAATTAACATTTTAGTTGTGGCATCATTAGACAGGAAAAAAAAGCAAAAGAGAAAGGGTTTAATTCCTCAAATGTTGATTTGCGTATATGTGTACAGGCTTCTGGATATTCTGGAGAATCTAAAACAAATAGAGGTGCAGCTAAAAAGAGGGTACAGGATTAAAGGAGTGGTAAAGAAAAAAGTGTATAAGTGGTAAGGAGTAATGAATGAGTCTGCAAAGAGTGGCACACAAGTTAGCACTAAGATGTTTCCAGTTACACGTTAACCATTTGCTCTCCAAAGAAAGTTGATGCTCAGTAGCTTCTCATCATATCATACTTTACTGACAGCTCTTTATCTGTCTTTTTGTCTTGATTGGGGGAGGGGGGATGTATTGTGCAAAGCATAAAATAGAATGAGAGTTTGCACAGAAGATTTTGTCTTATTTCTACAGGTACAAACCAGAGACAACAAAAAAAGAGTAAAGGAAGGATAACTTGCTACTAGTTTCTACAACTCAGCAGCTTGTATACGTTTAATTGAGAATATCTTAATGTAAAGTTAAAAAAAAAAAAAAAATGTTTGAAGATTTGAACCATTTGTCATCAGGTTGTCTTCATTTGTTTCTCAGCGCTTCGCTCAGATCTTTGGTGCACTGTTTTGTACCAGTGTTAAAGCATGTGTGTTACCCTGATTATCTAATGAGAGCTGTAGCTACTGCAGCCACAGGTGATGCATTTCTGATGTGTCTGGCCAGAAATATCTCACAAAAATGAGGAGAACACGAACAGCGTTCTGCTGCAAGGCTGAGTGGACCGACCCTCAGTAGCTTCAAAAGTCCTGCAGAATATTTCTGTCCCAGCAGTCAGTCAGTTTGTAAAGCAGAGGTCTCTGCCGTCAGGCGTCCACTGGGTTAGGGTTCATTTGAAACTTTACAAATACAAGCAGAGTGCTAAAAATGGGTTGATGCAGACATCGGTTTTGATTTAAATACACACATTCATACACATATATTCAGCAGAAGTATTAGCTTTGGGGAAATTGATGCAGATGCAAAGAGAGCCACAGCAGGAGGAGGCTTGAGATGAGTGATAAAAGCCAATAATGGAACATGACAACAGAATTTTGCTTTTGGCTCCATCACTTTCACTGCAACAGGGAGGCAGGCTGAGGAGAGAAAGTGGGAGTTGCAGAGGGATTATTCTGATTTCTCCTCAACCCTTGTCTTTCATTTTATTACTCCTTCTGACTGTCTCTTTTACACCTCCCTCTCCGTTTATTTTAGTTTCTGCCTGGCATCTGTATTTCTTTGTGTGTGCATCCCTTTGTCCCTACATTTTTTTTGTTTGTTTGCTTCCCTGTATTCAGGCTCCCTCCTGCCATTTTCTCTTCATGTGTTCCTTTAACAAATTCTATTCCTCCCTCCTGCTCATCAGTCACCAGGGCACCAGCCAAGTGACTGTTTGTTTACAACCCCTTCCAGAGGTCTTTCACTTTGGCATGTGTGTACAGAAGATGTGCTGGGGAAAAGGTCTATACCGCATAAACTATGTCTAATTGGTCTCAATGAGAGCAGGAAATACTGAATGAGGTAGACACAACATCTTCTGGTTGATTCTTCACTTAACTGCTTCATCAAAGACCCACTAGAAATCATGGGATGCTGTGTTATTATTCAGCAGTAACACAGAATCCTCTTAAAAAAATAAATAAATAGATAAATAAATGTTAACTATACTATATAAAACTACATATCAAGGGGTATCTTTGACACATCCAAACAAACACACAAATCTATTATTTTTTTTTTTGTTGTTGAACATGTAAATTTCCTTAAGCACAGATGAAAACAAGCCCGACCTGATTTCAGCATCACCTCAGTGATCGTGGGTCTACATGAGGCTGTCATCCTTTATACCTAGTTTGTTGTTTTATTTTTTGTTGTTTTTTTTTGAAAAGAGGAGTGAATAGGAGTGAGGTCAGAAGTTCATACAGTGCGTACTTCACAGGCAACCATCAGGTAAAGGGTATAAACGCTGGATATACAGCACCCAGACGGAACAAGGTCAGGCAACAAATCAGCCGTCATGACAGAAAGTTCTACAAACTTTCAAGAGTAATAAAGAATTCTGAGAGAGACAACCATAAGGTCAGGAGGTACATAAGCTTAATAAGCTATCCCAAAATCTAATTTTGCTTTACAGCTAGCTGCTGTTGTGCATACTAACTGATGTAATGCAAAAGCGTGCATGAGGGACAATATATCAGTACACATCTGCAATCGATGTTGTCCAGAGTGTGTCCCTGGATTTAATCGTGCTTCTTCTATTTTATTCAGAAACCAGACAGCTTCTTCGCTGCTACACATACAAACACAATTTGGGTATTTTTCACGAAACAAATGAAGTGAGAGGAGCTGTAACATCTGCAAAATGGTGCAGGTAACTGTGCAAAGAAAATGACAACTTAGGACAGCAAGAAGTTAGTATTTGATTCAAGGTGTAGGACAGATTATATGATTTAAAGGATGAAAACTGTTCCCAATGAGATTAATTTTCAGCTTCAGTTAGGTTGCTCTTTGGTCTTAGCTGAGCGAGGGAGGTCATTCCAATATTTTTCAGAGCCAGGAGGTAGCAGAGTCAAGGCTCGGGTGAATGATTACCAGGTCACATTATTAGGACAGCCAAGCAGGGAACATTAGCAGAGTGTAAGGCACTGACCAGCTGATATGTGATGGCGGAACACAGCATGGCCTGGAGGGACGGGGATGTGCATTCATTGGCCGTCTTGTACACCAGGTGTTAGATATGGAATGAGCCACCACCAAAGGCAGTTAGTGGAGGGAAAGCAAGAAGCGAATGACATGCAAGAATTCAGGGTGATATAAAGAGAGAAAAAAAATGACAGCCTGCAGCAGTTTGGATAGCTTGTAGAGCACACGGTCAAGTTTCTGCATCTCACTTCAGAACTTTAACACAGAGAGAAAAACACTTATAACCAGGGGATTTAGGAAAGAGAATATAATTTAAATGCTAATAAAAAAAATACCATTTCTATACATGGTTGTGTAATATGGGAAATGTTAAAACATATTCCAAGTAAAGGCAACAATAATCATTATTTTCTTTAAGATTGCAGTTAACTCACTAACTAGTACAGAAGTCATACACCCTAAAGATACATTTATCCAGCCATCCATACATCCATTGCCTGCTTAATCAGGTGTCAAATACAGATTGGACACTTTTAATGAATTTTATTCAACTTTTTTCTTTTTTTTTTCTTTCCAAGTAGATATCAAAGATTAGTTTTTGAGTAAAACACTACAGGGCACCAAAAAGACCAATATGTTGTGTAACAATGAGGAATGAATGTAAAGTATATATTTTCAATTCAGCACTGTCATTATTATTAGGCTACTATACTTAATGTGATTACTGCATTAAGGCAATGAAATTACTGTGTAATACCCCACGGCTTAACAGGTTATTTCTTCTCTGCTCTCCAAAAAAAAAAAAAGAAAGAAAAAAAGCCCAAAACCTACTGATTTATAAGGGTGGATTTATGTGACAACAGCAACACAATCAATTCAGCAACCCATTACAAACAGACCCCACCCACTGAGTGAGCATCACTGGGGTCTGTATGTCAGAGAGAAAATGCTTTATACTGATCAGTGATTAAATTACAACAGTTATCTACTGATGCATGCTAGGGATGTAAATTCAACAAGAACAATTCATATGAAATAGCATAAAATACTGTTGAGAAGCCACCATAAATCTACAGCACTTCTTTTTAATGAAAAGCACTAGAGAGTTAATATGGCAGCTCAGAGATTGATGTTTTGCTGGGGAGGAAGGTTTCCATTTTTACACTGACAGCTGAGGTCAGGTGCCCTCAGGTGTTCAGTCAGTGCGCTCCACAGTTGAAGAGCATCTGCAAGAGATTACACTTTGAAACTACAGCTAGCAAAATACTCCTTCCTACAGCAAGGCCAGTGTAGATGAACTGTATGGTGAGTTTCTCTATTTTTTAGGCATCAAAATTGTGAACGCTAACTCGAGCATTGTTGCCGCATGCGCTCTCTCTGGAGGAATTCCAAGAAACACGGGTGGTCAAATGAAGTATCTTGCTGACAAACTCAAAGAATTACCAGCTGTATTTGAGCTGAAGTGGAACAGTCAAAAGAAAGAGCATGTTGTCATACTGAATATTTTTTCTTCTCAAATCTCTGCCCGTTCCTTTCTCTCTGTCACTTCCTGCTGTTCTTCCATCACATGCATGTGTCTTTGTGTGCGTTTTTGTGTTATCTTTACATACATGCACCTGCACTCTCAGCACGAATGCTGCCTCCTCTCAATTACATTTTGATGGAAATAACATCCATAATTTCAAACATACACATGCACGCATGAGCAGACACTTCATCACATTGTTTTCACGAGGTGAGAAATCGCACGGACGCGCAGACAAACACACATGGAGTCAAGGTCATAGGTCATACTCTAGGCTTTCATTGTTCTATCTGATGCCCACACCTCTCTCTTTCTTTCTCTGCATCTCTGTTTTTTTTTCCCCACTCTACCCTACAGTGCACCATCTGTCAGTGTTTGAGTGAGAAGAAAGATTTTTTTGTTCGTATGTGTGTTTTCCTTTTCACATAACTATTGAGCTACAGTACATATGTGTATCTGGCATAAATGTACACAAACCTCTTGGAGTGAAGTAGTTCTTATATTAAATTTCCCATAAACTGCATTAATTGCCTGATTAAATTTGCTTTCTGAGGTCTCTAAATAGGGGATGTAATGTTGTTTATACTGACAATTGCCTATGTGCATTTTTACCCACCCCACGAAATCTCTGTGATTCAATATCATGAGAAAAAGCTGTTTTGTGTGTTCATTAATGATTAAGTCAGCTACACTACTATTGGTTGTTGTTGTGATGAATGAGCTACATGCTGATTGGTTGGCTTACCATGAAGCTGCTGGCATAAGTTATCAGAGTTTATCCTTACATGGAGCATATTTATGATTGTAAAACTGACGTATGAGAGCCACACAGATCAAATCAACTCAGTTCAAAGCTGGTGAATGAAGACAGTTCAGAGATAACACTGGACCATCGCTCAGATAGACAATCCAATTCTTCTAGAGATCCACTGTTCAATAATCCAGACTTGGCCAGAGCCAGACCACAGCGTCAGCTGTTCTTGTAGTCCGAGACAGACAGCGGAGGTTGCGGAGATTCCCCGCCAAGTTTGGACAAGGAGAGCAGGAGCCGTGGGGGAGCCGCAACAGGTACTAACCAGATGTCCAAAGGATCAAACATGTCGGTCTGGGAAGCTGCAGAAAAAGAGTTCCAACTTCCCTGTGTCCTCTGCGGGGACAGTGGTGCTTTCACCATAGAAATGGAGCCGAGGTCTGGAAGGTGGCCGAGAATCCCAACAGAAACTGGGGCAGCATACCTCTACCATAATCCGCATTAATTAGATTTTTTATTTATTTATTTTAGTTTCACTCTGTTAGTTGACATATTGTCTGATGAGAAAATGTTGTCGTTTATGGGCTGGCGCTTACAGATGCTGATAGTTTCTGTTTATGTGTCTGTTGCTGAGTGAAGTCTTCTAGAAACTTTCTAAGGTTGGAAGACATAGTCTGGAGTGAAGAAAAATAAAGTTTTAGTCCTTAAGACAAACTCATTTCCCTTCTTCGTATCGTACATGTTAACTGAGCTGCAGGTGTAGGTTCAGATTTCCAGAGTCCAGCAGAAAGTGGGTTGGTCTTTGTTAATGTTGGAGGAGGATCCGAACAAGTCTATGCAGAGTGTTTAGTAACATTTGATGACAATAGGATTTGAGGTTCACTGCATGTATATTTGACATGTCAAACTATCCTTATTTAACTGTGCCGACGTGAAACTGGATTTAAACTTTACTTACTTTAATTCACTCACAGTAACAGACAATTATAACATACCTAGAGCAGATTCACGTATTTGCCGGTCCAAAAAGTAATTGAATTCATAAACAAATTTCTTCAGCTGAAATTTGTCACTCCAATCAATGAAATATGATTGGAGCTGTGGCTTAAAGCTGTTTTAACTGATAAAAGACGCTCAAACATTATATGACTGCTGTTATATGAACCATGCTTCATAAAAAAAAAGAGATCTCTAAAGACACGAGATTAAGAAAAGCTGACCTACATAATGCTGGAAAGGGATACAAAACCAATCTCAAAGTGTTTTAGCATCCATAAATCCACATTAAGACAAAAATATTTGTTAATGGAATTGGTATAGTTCTCTATCTGTTTTTCCTAAAAGTGGGCTCCCACCTGAGATGACTCCAAAGGCACAATACAGAATCACACAAGAGCGCACGTAAGTCATAGAACAGACGGGGTGTTCATGAACAAAACAGAGGAGTTTACTCTCCAAAATAAATATAGATATGAAAAAAATAAAATAGAAACATTGATGCATGACTGACAGTTAGCAAACAGCACCTTGGTAATCTGCAAGGATTTAGGTCTTCTTTAATCTCTCAGGGCCATTATCCAGAGAAAATGAATTTCCAAATTTCTGAAAACGTTTTGCTAAATAATGTCAGGGTGACTCACTGTCAACTGAAGCTTAGTAGTAGCAGTAGTAGTGGTAGTAGTATTTGGGTGTGGCAGCAGGGCTGGAACCGTAATCATCTAAATAAATCCCCCATGGTGGCTTTAGAAAAAAAGGAAAAAGAATGGAGTGGTGCAGAGCCGAGATGTTAACCCCCATCAGGGTGCTGTGGAATGACCTGCAGAGCGACAGTCGCACCAGACCTTTTACAGATGTGTCTGCGCTGAAGCACTTCTGTAAAGGGGAATGGTAAAGAGTTTCTTCTGAATATTGTGCAGGTCAGATCCAAAGCTAAGAAAAGTGATTTCCTGAAGTTACTGCTGCCACTTCAGTAAATTTGAATGTCTGAATGTTTCCTCTGGTTGATTCAGAGATGGTCTTATAGCCTTTAGCTTTGAAATATGTATTTTTATTTTATTTATTTCTCTTTTTTTCCTGAGCTCATCAGACAAATGTCTTCTTTACTTGCTCTGGTCCATGTTTGGAGTGGAGCACATGTTGCAGATTTTTTCAATTTAAATGGGCCAAATTGTTAATATTGATCACACCTGTAATTCTAATTAAATTGGATTAAAACATGACTATAAAAAGAACAATGTATATTTTATGGGTTCCAACAGATCTCTCCACTCCATTTTAAAATATCCATTTAAGATAAATTTTAAAAAAATAATAATTTATGTCCATACATGCATTGGTTTTCTCCATCATATAGGCATGCAGGCTTACACAAGATAAATCCTTTTCATTCAATTGCTTTGCAGGATAAATGAAGCATTGCACTGCTGAGTTTTTCTCAGTGTGACTTAGGGTCACATGCGGTTTACCCTCTCATTCTGTCCTCCCCATGCTCTTTCCAGCTTCCCAGATGTGCCTCTCCCTCCATCATTATCTCTATCTCTGCTGTGCCACACTGCTGGGAAGCCAATGTTATTATAATTTTCCTGCCTTACTCCTATTTTCCTTTCTCCCCTTCTACTCTTTTTGATGCCCTGTCATCCATTATTTCTCTCTAACGACTCTGTTGTGATGCTGTGAAGTGGCCCAAACTTTAGGGCATCCATCTCCTCTGACTTTAGCCCTCCATCTCTCCGTCTCCCCTCCCTCAGTTCTTCTCTCAGTCCACCTCACAGTTTGTCTATCGCTACAGTGATGTGCCACTGTGAAAAGAGTCCATCTCTCAGCAGTTGCATTAAATGCATGTCTCTCTTGTGCTCTCTCTTCCACTATGCGCTCTTTTGTTCCCCTTCTGTTTCTGTCACAGTTGCTTCCTTTCCCTCCCCATTTTTCTTTGCACTCATGGTTATCGCACTTTGCACCCCTCTATCCCCTACTTTTTTCACTGGTTATGTTTTTTGAGATCCTGCTGGCTCTGCAGTAGTTCAGCCATATCCTGCAAGTGTACTTAAATGGATGTGTCTTGTCTGTCCCCCATTCATTTCCAGGCACTTTCAAACAGGGTTACTTTTGGTATGGAGAAATAATTATAGTAATAACTGTAATCATTTTAAAGGATAATGATGTATATCATTATTATTATTATCATTATTTTAATAGTGTCTTTATGCAAACACATTAGGATTAGCTTCTAAAATTGTGTCTCAGTCCATTTACAATCCTCATAACCAAATTCTAAACATATCTGTTAACAGAAAGTGACACTAATAAATAGGTAAATAAAACCCACTCCATAAAATCAACACACAGCTGAGTGTATTTAGAAGTACTGCAATTTGTTGATTATCATAAATGTGCCAAAAGGGGGGTTGGTTTGGATTTCGCAGGGGATCAGATTTTGGCACACTACTAGCTTGTTAATAAACAGATTTTTCACTCAGTAGAGGGCTTTATTTTTATTTTATTTTTTTATTTTTTTCTGTGCACAGAGGTCCATCAAGATACATCTTCCTTCTCCTTTCCCTATCTTCATCTGTCCCCCCCTTCACAACATTTTACCATTCTGGCAAACTTTCTCGCCAAACAAAACAAAGCCTTACTGGGGAACAATGGCAACAAGCCTGAGTCACAGGAAGGAGCTCCTTTCAAGTTAACACTTCAGTCTCAGCATGCTTGTATTCGTACAAACTCCCACAGAGTGCATTCTCTCAGTTCAAAATGTAGTTTACAGTATGAAAAAATCCCCCCCAGTAGCATTTTTTTCCCTATCACATGCACACTGGCACACACAGCAGGTCCAACAAGTGTTGGTTTATTTCACTCTTTTTTTTTTTAATACTTAAACAACACACTAGTCACTGGCAAACTCACTGTATGTCAGCTGATGGTCCTTCATCTTCAGGTCTCAGCATGCTACTGCGTAAATAGAGAGAGAATCCAATTAGAGATCTACTACAACAATGTTAAATTAGTCTGAATGCTTCTGTTGGCATTGTTCTCTCAGCTTTTCTGATTTTTGTTTTTCACCGATGTAGAACGTATTGGTCCAATTACAACAGGGCAGGGGTGCGCATTGCAAAAACTCATATAGGAGGGTCACTATTCAAATCAACCAAGATGGCTGCAGAATACCTAATAACACCAACAACAAGGACAACAGTCATTCACTCCTCACTATTATGGATGCATTTAATTGACATTACTCTGATTGTAGCTCTGCCTTTGCAGCATTCTTTGATTCACTTATAGATCG
>JBAMYA010000024.1:5645735-5665381 GCA_037176975.1 Arrhamphus sclerolepis | reverse complement strand
CCAGCGTGTCCTGGGTCTTCCTCTGGGTCTCCTCCCGGTGGGACATGCCTGGAACACCTCCCGAGGGAGGCGTCCAGAGGGCGTCCGATTCAGATGCCCGAGCCACCTCAGCGGCTCAACTGCGAGGTCCTCCCGGGTGACAGAGCTCCTCACCCTATCTCTAAGGGTGCCCCCCTCCCACCCTGCAGAGGAAGCTCATCTCAGCCGCTTGTATCAATTGAGTATTTGAACATCTATTTTTGAATTTGCCCACGAGAAAAAGCACAAGAAAGCTGTCTCATCTCCTTGTTTTTTTGTTTATTTTCTGTGCTATAATAGTTTAAAGTGGCATCAGATATAAATATGAAAAATAAGAAAAAGATTGGGGGTGATGATGTTGTTTCATTCAACAGATCACGTTATTTTTTATAATAAAAGACCAATAGTACCCGTCATATGGTGATCTTTCAAATTTTGTTCCAAAGTGATTAAATGACTGTCCACTTATACGACATCAAAATTACTGCATTGCTATGTGACGATAATTTCAAAATTCCCAGTTAGCATCTCATCATATGTAGAAATACGTTGAAAACAGAAATGACATTTGATCTTTCTTGCAGGCAGCTGTATGTTTGATGACAGGTTTCATAAGCTGTGATCAGTTTAGTCTGCTTAAAGCTGTGACAAGCTACTTGAAAATTTCTCATAACTTTGCTTCAGTTAATAACCTGCGGCTGCTTGGAAAATATCAACAGCAGTAAATGATTAGTTACTTTTATTACATGTCCTCTGGGCTGTTTGTTCATTGATCTATTTAAACATTTATTTTCATTTGCAATCAACGTTAATTCAAAAAGTATTTCCAAGCTAGCTTTACTAATGCTATGAGGGGATTCGTGTGCTTCTGTAATTATAAGTGCAGGTACAGCACCTGCTTGTATAATTACACAATGCACAAGTTTCACAACCAGACTCCTCTCGTCTTAGATAATTTGCCATGTGTGAATTCCCCCACGCATCTGCCATTATGTGCCTTTAGACTAAATGAAAGCTGAAGTGAGAATAACGCATTATGTTCAACAGCAGGCTGACTATTGTCTGACATACTTAAGCCTAATTTAGTTTCCCTTTTTTACTTCAGCTATAATTTAAATTTATAACATGGAACTGCTTTGGTAAAGCAGTTTAAATGTATCCACCTGCAGAAATAAGCCATATCAGAAAATGTATACCTCTTAGCTGAATCGATACTGAAGCATTACACATTGATAAGCATCCACAACATATTTTGAATGACCGCCAGTTGCTTATAATAATTTCTTTGCATGGGGCTTCTAGATTATATTTTGCAACATATGCATTGGCGTCTAACAAACAGCCAGTGTTTCCTTGTTTACTTTTTTTTTCCTCTTCACACATGCACACACCATTTACCCCCTACCTCCAGCCTCCTGCTCAGTTAGCAGCTTTAATCTGTCATTCAGACCAGTAGTCATGTCTGCTACTGAGCAGCCACAAAGACACCGAACCTTCAGCTAAGCACAAAGTCGTGTTAAGCACAGTGTGGTTCAACTGCCACACAAACAAACAGACCCGCCCCCCCACTATCTTCATTAGCCAGGAGGAGCAACCAGTGGAATCAACCCCAGACTGAGCACAGGAGTGGAGCATCGCCTATGAATAGGAGAGACAGCAGGGATTTAAATGGTGGTAGTCTTTGATTCTCTTTGTAGTTCTTGTTCAAGGTTTTGCACATCAAGGCATTAGGCAATCAAAGACAGGGAAATCAGTGTTATTGATTTAGGAGCCACATATGGCTCTACTTCCTACACCCCCCATATCAGAAAAGTTGAGATGCTATTAGAAAAGAAAAAAAAGAGTGTTTTTTTTTTAACATTCACTTTAACTTTTATTTCATTGCAGTGAGTATGAACCAAGGATTTCCTTCAAAGCTTTATTTTCACTCTTTATATACATCCATTTTATTTTATTTTATTTTGTTTTATTGCATTTCAAGCCTGTGGGTTGCAGATGTCCATGTGGCATTGTGTTGTTATTGTCAAACTTTTTTTTTTTTTCTTCTCCCAAAGTCCCAGTTTCTTTGATGGCAGGTCAGGACTGCTGGGAGGCCAGTCCAGGAGACACTGTATAGCCTTTCTTTCTCCAGCTATGCCTAATTTAACCAGAACGTCATTACACATTGTTATGTTGAAAAATATATCGATGGGGCACTGCGTAGGTCAACTGGTTGAGCAGGTGCTCCAGATACAGAGGCCTAAGTCCTTGTTAGAGTCCCAACCAGTGATTCTTTGCTGTGTGCCTCTCCCTACTCTCATATCTCTACTTCTGTTTAATAAAAGTCAATAAGGCCTGAAAACCTTTAGGGGAATAAAATGGCTGTATGTCCCTGCAAAAGATGTGGTCTTGAATATCCTTAATGCTGCAATCACAGTGTAACCTGCCTTTGCAAAGAGAACTGATGCAACCCTATACCATCACAGAGCCTGGCTTTTGGACTTCGGTCTGGATAGTCCTTTGGTCCTTTGGTACACACCACCGGTTTCTTAAAAAAGAAAAAAAAAAGAAGATCTGTAACACCGATTCATCTGACCACAGAGAAAAAAAAACAAAAAAAAAACTTTTTCATGGTTTGATGGTCCATCCCTGATACCTCAGAGCCAAGAGACATTGATGCCCCTTCTGTACAATTTAAGTGGCATTTGTGAAGGTTGCTCTGTATTGTACTTCAGTGCTTGTCAAAACCTTCTAATCCTTTGCTCATGTGGTTATATCGACTGTTGATGAATTGCGATCCTTGATGTATTGCTGCTTGATGGATCAGAGATCTTGGCCGTCCATCTTAGGCTTTCCCTTAATGCAGTGCAGCCTCTCCAGAACTCTTGAATAGTTTAATGGCTCTAGGGAACGGCAAAAGATTCCTTCCTCAAACACTCAGGAATAACACTTTGGTTAAGTCAAGATTATGGTCATCTCTTCATACCACCTGTTGAATTTTTTTTTTTTTTTTAACATTGCTAATAGTCCTATATTGCCTCCCTCCAACTGATCTTTTAATGTTTTACAGACCTAAAATGGGAAAATTTAATTAAAAAAATTTAACAAAGTGACATTCACAAGACAAAACAAGAAATATCCTGGATTTGTACTGTCTGCAGTGAATTAAAGTAACAGTAAAAGGAGACACTTCTTTTTTAAATTTCATGTTCCTTATGATTTGGGGTTGCATATTACAGTTAACTTAGGGATCTTGCATTGTTCACCAATAGTATGTTATTGCATCATTTTATGCAGAAATAGTATGAGATTTTAAGAAGCGCTATTTAAGCTGTTGGAACAATACAAATATGCATCTAAGTTGCTTGAAATCCAAGATTATAGATCGTCATTAGAAAAGCCCCTTCTGTGCTTTCATGATGAAAATCATAAAATCAGCTAAGTCAGCCGTGACTGGTTTTGACAGTTGACCCATGACATTTATCCTCCCCCCTGCTGTAGTATTGACCGATTGATTGCTTCTGATACTTATGAAAGCTTGCTCAGGACGACCACCAACAAGCCCAGAGAGCTTGTAGGATCACTGAACAGCATCTAAAGCCTTTCCCACCTACACCTTTCCCACATCAGAATCAGCTGGGCTGCAACAGAAAACGCAACCTTCTGAAATCGGGAATCTAACAAGCGCAGCTCCTTCATGTGGTCGTAGACCAGGTTTGTGGATGGGAGAAAGTTACAAGGATTTGAACTTCTTTCTGTTTTCTGTCTCTGCACACGCTGTAATGATTTTCCCCAAAAGAGTGACTGAAATGCTAGTGGAGGTGCTGTCCTCTAGTGTACACCACAAGCATTCTCATGTTTCATTTACACAACATTTCGAGGGTATATTGTTTAAATATTGTAAACCAACATGTTTTTCGCTTCACAGTCGTGATCACACGTGAGCTCGTAATTTTACCACTTGTTAGAAAATCTGAAATGAGCTCACACCATGGCATGAGTCTGATTTGGCTTAGATATTATGCCCTTTCTGCTCAAAATAGCCCTATAATGGTATGTAATATGTAAACCCTGTGGGAATGCCGTCCCCTCATCTTAAATCACCATCTGTGCAAAATGCTTACAAATGAATAACCAGTTGTGAAGATGGTCACTGAGACCAGAACAGCAGAGCGTCAAGCTGGGACCGCTGCAGCATGTCCTGACTCAGTGGAGGGAGGACGGCAAATTTAAGTAAACTTCAAAGCAGCTAATTAGATAAATTGCATATGGTGCAATTTATCGACTGGGGAAATCTCTTCCTCTATATTCAATTTGGCCTTAGTCATGGCTAGTGGACTAAGTCTACTTGTGTTTAAAGTCATCCAGCTTCCTGAAGTTAATAAAGTGAAGCAAACCATAAAGCTTGTAATTAACTCCACCAGACGCTTTGCCCTCTGTCAGCTTAAATGAAGAACCTGATGTCATCCATATTACTGTCAAGACAAATGTTGAAACCACTTGAGACTGTCACAGTGAGCCAGGAGCGTGTCGCTCTCTGTGCAGTTTTACAAGCTCCATATAAAATGGAAAAGCTGGTGACCCATATTTTATGTGTGGGCTTAGAAAACTTGGCTTTGTATGATGCACAGGCATCAGAAAGATGCAAACTTGTCAGCACAGGAGTTACTTTTTTCCAGTAAGAAATACAGCGTATAAAGTATGAATATAAAAGATTTAATGTACTGTCAGAAGCATGGTGAATTCATACAGTTTTCTCTACAAATTCACAAATGTAAAACAAGATTGATGACAGCGAGTATAGTTAGGCCATGTCAGCTGGGTCTTGCCTCCTCCCACACACAGATGTTCGTTAACACATATGGATTATTCTCGGGTAAATAGAGTTTACATGTTAATGAATTCTGGTGAGAAAATCAAAGATATATCATCATTTGTCCTCCTTTCTTTTCCTGACAAACAGATTCCCCAATATGGCCATTGTTACAGCAGCACGCACCAGGGACTTCACCCTCACGCCTGCCTGCACACGCATCATTACTGCCTCACATGTAGTCCATATCCTGCATTATTTCAGGCTTTCATAAAAAATAACAAACACGCAGATATGCTGTATCATGGACCTCATTTATGCAATCACATTTCTTTGACTGCTTTCTTTAAAGATGCTTCATAAGCAGAGCCAGTTTCCATCCATGTCCATCAATTCCCTTGCCAGTCACAATCAACAATGAGCTTGTGTTACTCTCAGCAACGCATGCACAATATAACATGAATTTAATCCACTTTAAATCCATAGCCATTGGTGCAAATCATGGCTACATTGATCCATCAAACTGTATGGCCAAAGCTACTGCACCACTCTCTCCATACATGCACCCATACATGCTGTCTGCATACATGACAACCTGTGATCTGCTGTTTAAACTCTAATTCAACTAAGCTGTCTTTGTGTCTTTATGTGCCTTTTATATATGTGTATACTAAGACATGAACAATCACATTCTGTATATGTCTGTACATGCTTTTGCATTCATACTGTATGCTGCAATGCTATGTTAACAGCTTTTGACCATGCCTGTGTGTATGTGCTGTGGTTTTGTGTTGTGGAATGGCTGGCAGTGTTATCTACTGAATGAGCTTGCTTCTTGGTGTAAACAGTTTCTTTTGAGTATTAATATCAGGCTTACACATTCACAAATGCACACTTCCACTGAGATGACTAATGTGGGGAACCAGTGATAAGAACTGCATTGTGCTTGTAGGTGTTTGACAAGGATTTTACGCACAGATGAGTGTTTTTCTGCAAGTCAATCCTGCTATCTTGGGTCCTTTGACGCTATAGTCCATCATCTATGTCAAGTGATTTATAACTACAACTGTTGCATTCAGATTTTATTTTTTTTAATTAAAATAAATACATATATATGTATTTACATACTTTTAGCTAGTCATCTTCCTCTTTTAATGCACGTTTACTGTGCTCAGAGGCATCAAAACTAATGTTGGCTGCATTAAAATTGAGGAGTTATACTTGTAATGTTATACTTTAGTTGCTAAAAATTCATAAAGGTGAGCTTAATGCTTTGGACGAGCAGTTTCCAGATGAGTGTTTGAAACCCATTTCATTCATAACAGGGTGGCTGTATTGCTTTACCTCTTTTGGCCTACATATGTTCAACTAGATGTTTGTATGAAAGAGTTCTTTCAGTGGAATTAGTCCCAAAGTTCTTTAAAAACTCAAAAATGAATGAAGGGTAAAATGATGCAAAATCATTGTCAGAACTCTTCCATAAAGGTAGCATTTGTGGGTTTGACCATGTCTGATATATCATAAAGTCCATGTAGGTTTAGCATGAGAAGAGCCGGCATATCAGGTTCTATGGCGTTCCAGCCAAAGCTGACCTGGGACTTTTTGAAGTTTGGAGGCAAATGGACGGTTCTTTTCATTCTAACTCTACAACAATGATCTGTGTCACTGTGGCTCAAAGCTCTCATATTGCCTTTTTGTTTTGTTTTTGTAGATAAGTACTCTGTGTTGAGGGTGTAGCGGGCGAGGGGGAGAGAGCAATTCAAAATGGCATTTAAACATCTCCCCTTTCCAGGTATATAACGACTGTGTGAATGTCTCTCTGAGGACACAACACAGAGCGACCTGCTTAACAGTGTGTGCTGACTGACTGCCATGTCTTTCTTCTCGCTCAACCCCCACCCATCTGTCTCTCCAATTTACTTTTCTCTCCTCCACCCTACCATCTTTCAATCTGCCTGATCTTGTCTGTCATACATCCCCTCTCTGTGTCTGCCTGTCTGCTGTTGGTCTGCCTGTCCGTCAATTTGACTTTTTTTTGTTTTTAAATCTGCTCACTCACCTTGCATGCACACAAACACACAAACGTCTATATGAATTACTCCATATTTCTCTCCGCGTCACCTCTTTCTCTCTGTCATCCTCCTCTCACACCTTTTGCTCACACACAAACAAACACATGTACGTGCACGTTACACACTCGCAGACGCAGGCAGATGGCCCATCTGCCAGGCAAGCTGCCGATCCGTGTCCCCACAGCTCAAATGAGCACCCTCTTGCCCTGGGCAGTCAGACCCAGAACCAGACCCCCAACACTGCCAACACTACTGCCCCCACTGCCACCCACTACCAGCCCCCAGCATGCTGTGACATTCCCTGCGCCCTGATTGTGCAGCACTCCTACGAACCCACCAACCCTTCTGAGCTCACCCCCAAAATGAGAATGACCACCTTTACCACCTCACCTCCTACACCAAGGTTATACATACAATAACTTTTTTTATTATTTTTTTTTTAAGTATTATTAGAAGAAAAAGTTTACGTAGCGAAGCTTGAAAAATATATTTCAATAAAATTTTATCAGGGGACATGATGGACATCAGGGAGTGGGTTTCAGATTTGGATGTTTGCATTACATCATAAAAGGAAGCCAAAGTACCTCTTTTTGGTTACCTGGATGGTGGCCAGTTGACTATGAGTGCAATAATGCCTTGGTGCCATTAGAGGGTGCTGTCTCTCCATGTAGAGGCCAATGAAGCACCATTTTCACTAGATAGTTCCATGATTTATTTTCTAAAATGTTACATATAAAGTCCTGCCATGAAATAGTTACTTCATCTCGCACACACATTTTCACAAACTCTTATGTTCCTGCTGAAGCCAAAAACCACTGAGTGGTTGAAGCTTGGACTGGTTCTCCGTATAAGGCCTTTGTACAAGACAAGAAAGTGGAAATACATATTTTTTTAATGATTCATTTTTAAGGTTTTTTGCATAATGTCACAGAGGAATGATAGCGGAGGAAAACATAACACCTTCCATAGTGATTTTTAACTGCAGTCAGGTGTTGGCACTTTAATCTTCCACTTCTCTCACCTCTTTCCACTTTGCTCACCCCTAAGTCTCCTTTCACAGGCAGGAGAATGACCGTTACTGAGTCACTCTTTCATTCATCACGCGTGTCCCCTACTCCAAACACTTTAGTAGTTTTGCGTCAAGCATTAGTGCCCCCCCCTCGTCCCCCACCCCTCCCCCCCTTCAATGTCCCTGTTTTTAGATGGTGACCAGGGGGCAGCTCTGTTGGCCCCCTCTGCCCGTGAGCTGCATACAGTAGGGCCAAAGCCCCCTCCAGAACCCCCAGACACAAAGGATACGGTCAGTAAATCTGTCTTTACTCCCAATAATGTGACTACCATCATCACCAAAACCTTTTTGACTTTATTGAAATGGTATCGCCATGAAAATTTGAAATGGCGCTATGTGTGACACCCCACTCTATTCCCCCCCCACCACCTTCCTCTGAGACCCTTCAGAAAAAGCTTAACTTACCTTTTATTCCAGAAGCAATCGTTACACATTTGGGGAGAAAGTGAAAATGTAAAAGTTTGAAAACTCTTACCGGATCTTTCTCCCATTCCCACTGTTCACCTGAGCTCCCTCCTCTTTTTTATGCTCACCTCATTCATTGCAAACTGAGCTCCCCTGCACTACTGTCTGCTTCCCCTGTGCAGTAAAAGCATGAAACACCTCTCACTCACTGTTGCCATACTTTAGTGGATAAGTTATTTACATGTTAATATAGTCGTATAATTTATTCCTTGTAAAGTTTGATAAGTTTCATTTAATGTATACTGCAAGTTAAGATTGTTAAACCTGCTGAACTTTATTAGATCATCTGCATTGTGTGATGTAATTGATCATTTAGATAGAAGAGATGTAAGAATAAATTATGGCCTGGAAGAAAATCACTTGGCCATGATGCAATGTAACGATAAGAATCTGACTAATATAAATAAGTAAAAATATCTTTGAAAATGTACTCTTTGTGTAATCTAAGTTGCAATTGAAGCTTAATTTTAGCTCATGTATGGTAGTGGCCTAACACCCTGGAATCATGGAGCACACCGCTTGACAGCGTTGTGTCTTCTGTGTTTATTCCAGATTATCTGCACTCCCTTACAGACCTTGTAGAAGTGTGTGAATGTTCTTTTTTTGTCAATATCCTGACCACAGCTCAGAATGTGCTTCTCTATCCCTCCCTCCATCTCTCCCCTCTTCTCATGTTGCTCTTCCCACTTCCTGTCACATCCATGTTTTACTTGTGACCATCTAATATTTATTCAACAATCTTATTTTGTGTCCTTAACATTTCCACACTAAATGTTGCAATTATCTTGATTTTAATGTGTTTAATGACACCAAAACCTTTGTTTGGCCTTGCTTTGCATGTTGTCTTGCCCTTATCAACAATTCACCCTCTGCTTTGTCCAACACCTTTCAATCGTTTTTACCTCTTTATACTGTCCTTTATGCTGACCGGATGGATGACATCCCTTTTGCTGAAAACAAATGCATCCCATCCATGTCTCTGAAAATACTCTGCCTTGTTTCCTTCACTGTTTTATTCCATTTCCTAACTCTTCTATATACGCTGCCCTTACGCCTTGCTCCCTTTATCTCCCCCTTTTTCTTATATCCAACTTCTCTTCCTTTTGTTGTCCTCATCAACTCCACTGCCTCAATTTTCTTATCCTGCCCACCTACCCCACCCACCTTGCATCCTTGAACACTTTCCACGGATCTTTCTCATACCCCTTTACATCCTTCCTCTCCTACACTTGTTTCCTCATCTCTTATTTTTGTCCAAATCCCATCCTTACCATTAATGTCTCTTCTGTCCCTCCATTTGCTATCGTCACTTCCTCCTCTCCGTTCTTCTCCTTCCTTTGCCCCTTCCCACTTGCAGGACGATAAGGAGATCGACCTGGAGCACCTACACCACCGGGTTAACAGCTTGTGCACCGAGGATGAAAGCCCCCACAAGCAGTTCTCCACCTCTTCCGTCGATTTAACACCCCTTGACATGGATGCGCTGCCTGCTGCCCGCCAAGCCCTCGAGCAGATCAGCGATTTCCGTAACACCCACATCACCACCACCACCTTCATCCCTGAGCAGATCCAGACCCTTAGCCGTAGCCTTTCTGCCAAAGCTGTTGCTGGATTTTCTACTGGTTTTGGTGGTGGGGGTGGCCTCCAGGACCACCGGACTGGCGGGGTCGGCCCTTTCAGGCAGAGGGCCCCCAATGGTGGCTTCTTCCGAAGCCCCATTAAAACTATGTCCTCCATCCCCTACCAGCCTACAGGTCCAGGACCCAACTTTGGATATGGCAATGATCCAGACAGGGGCACCTCCATATGAGGAGTTGCTATGGATACGGTTGGTCTGGGAGGAAGAGTAGGAGTAGGTGGTTAGAGTATGCCATGGGGTGGTTGAACCAATATATTTTGGCTAGGCTTAAAAAGTCAGAGGATAGAGATATTTGTACATAGCAATCTTTCTGTTTTGAGTTTATGCTTGGGTGATTCCAGAGGTGTCTATTTTGTACGTGGAGAAAACGAAGGAGATGAAGTTCTGTTGGGGCATTCCTTCTCCTCCTGCCAATCATGCTAGTGAGGTGCAAAAAAGGAAAGGGCAATGGGTGGGGCTTGATTCTTTGCTTTATTGTTGTTGTCCTTGTGATTGTTTGGGAAAATTCTTTTAGAAGATATCTGTGAAAGGGAGCTTCTTTTTTAATTATTGTTTGTTTTATGACATGAGGACTATCTCATGTAAAGGAAGAATGCTGAAATAACCTGACTCCTTTTACTCTCTGAACCCTCGGTCAATGGGTTTAGTTTATACAAGTCCAACAAAAGGAAGTCCTGTATTCTTGTTGGCTCTGGAATTTTCATTGATGGATGATTTTTTTTGGTCTCTTTCGCCATGAAATGACTTCCAATGGGGCTAATTAATAAGCAACGACAGAGCTGAAATTTGATGAAGGCATAGAGTAGACTACATTAAATATAAAATATGTTAAGCCCTGTACCATGGAGTGGCCCCTTGTAGTGTTTTAAAGGGCCCCATCTCAGTGAATATTGAAGACCATTCTTCTTCTCCAGTATAACTCTGCCTTTTCACTGTTTTTGGAGTCTATAACTTAGTTTTTCGTCTCTGGTGTTGTTATACCAGTACCTGGGGTTCTAAATGTGAAGTCATCTCCAAGATGGTGTCCACACAGTGGCCTGACCACAACTAAGACTTCGCAGCTGAGCACATGCTGACACCTCCATGGTGCGTCGGTCTGAACACTACTGAAACACCATGACAGTGCAACAGTCTATCACTGTAGAATCGCCAGTTTGGTGCATCAATCTTAAACTACTTCTGCCATTTTTGGTGCATCAACCTGAAACTGTTTTCACCATTTCGATGCACATTTAACTCTTTGTCAATCCCTCTGCACTGTACCAGTGCCCGCAGAACTGTAAGTGATTGTATGTAGATCTTACCTTTTCTTTTCTCACCGTTATTGTGCTATCTGCTTTTCAAGTCAAGGTGGGATCCTCTAATCAGACTCTCGGTGGTATAGTAAAAATGGACTATATAAAAAGCTGAAAAAAAATGAAAAAAATGAGCTGAAAGACTTTAAAAAGCTTATGCTTATTATATGTCCTTTATTGAGTTCTGTTTTGAAAAAGAAAAAAAAAAAAGATTTTAATGCGTGGAATGTGTTTTGGTCAGGAAGTACAAAAAAAAAAAATCATTGTTCTGAGCTGTCCACTTGTTTTTCTCTCAACAAACTATGAAAAATTGCTAAACAAGTGCTGTAGTCTCATCAAATCATCCAAACATCTGCTTTTGATTTATGTCAGTTTTGCTTACTTTTAGTGCTCCCACATCCAAGGTGTTTAAAAGATAAAAGCTTCTTCTGCGATGTCATGTCATGTTCAAGTTCATGGATCACTTCTTATCAGGTTCAAGTGGGATAATGGAGTTGATTTTGTGTTGAGGACACGCCAATGCAAAAGCATCTTCAACACAAGCCTTATCTGTCTTTTAGCTAGCTGTACCCTCCCTCCAGACTTCTGCTTAAATCTAAAATATTGCTGTGTACTGGAATTTTTCACAAGCAGGAAACCAGTGGTTGCACTGTGGGTCATGGGAATGTCTTGAAGAGTCGATGGCCATTGAGACCCAATGTCTGCCTTTTATGAGACAAATCCCAAATACACTAGTCATATCTCTAATCTTAAGGGTACTGTTTATATAACTTGTTTTTCTTTTAAGTGCCAATTAATTAAAACGAGACCATGCTTTTCGTGGTGGGGAGTGGGCCATTTCAGGCATTAAAGAAATATTTTATGGATTAGAGGGGTGGGTTGGTAAAGTGGAACCAAACCTTTTTCACTAACACTGTATTAATAATTGATAATGTTAGTTTCTTAGAGCAAGTTTGTTTCAGTTTGTCATCTTTAAGAACTAAAACTGCAAAGTGTTGTGTGTAGAGAGCTCAGTCAAGCCACCGTATTTTGAAACAAGCATTCTTAGGAGTTCTTTTCTTATAGGCTACATTATGGCTATTGAATGACAAATAGGACACATGCATTTAAAAAGATTTATTTAGTATAAATGAAAGAGACCTTATAAAAAAAATGTATATTTTACATGTTGATGTTATTTTTGTTTAACGAAAAGAAAAGACTATATCATGTTGAGCTTTAGCGTTGAGTTGAAAGTTGAGCAGTCACATTACTGCCTTTGGTTCTCCTTTGTCCTAGCCATGGTAAACATAAGTCCACATACACTAATTCTTGCTCTTCTCGTATCATCCTTTAGTTATTTTTTTTTTTATCATTTTTTTTTTCTGGCTAAACAACAAAATGAGGCAAGTTCACTAAAAAGAAAGCATGCACAGACTTGCTGTTTTGTTATTTGTTAACATTGTTAATTTCATACATAGAACTACAGGATTTACTTGATAATTTTCAAAAATTTATTATGTACAGTATTTAATATAGGCCTATTTTGTTGTATGTGTTGCATATTATTCAAAAACCGAACAAACTGGGGCCTCTGTTACAAGTGGCAAAGCTTTCTGTGTATAATTTGTCTAATAAACAGATTTTCTACAGTGGGACTGCAGTTGTTGTCTTTGCTAATCTAGACAACCTTTTGCTAAAGGTGGTAAATTTCACAATATCACTCTTATGACATGACTGAGTAGCTACGCTTCTACAAATGTGACCCGCGTCCTCACAAGTCCTGAAGACTCATGAAGTCAAGGTAGAAATGTATGTCAAGAGCATTTTTAGACCATAACTCAGTGAATTCTGGAAGAATTCTCACAAAATCAACAACACAGAAGGTTCAAGATGATACTGTTGCTATAGCTCGCATACCGCCCTTGTCTAAACATTATGTAAAATTGTCAGATAGGTCTCAAAAGGGCTGCAAGTTCAAGACGGCGAAGTCTACCAAAATCAGAAGCCTTTTGAATGTAGAGCAGTGAAAAAAAAAGAAAAAGTTAACATCCATCCATCCATTATACCCACTTATTCCTGTGCAGGGTCACCACGGTCTGCTATCCCAGCTCTCTTCAGGTGAAAGGCAGCGGTACACCCTGGATAGGAAGGAAGAAAAAAGAAGTAGCATTTTAAATAAAATAATATCCTGCTGCATTAATCATGATGCTTGCAATTTCAAAGAAACATCTCACCTCTAATGGAGTCTGTCCTTCACTCTTTTTTATTTTATTTTATTTTTTTTTAACTAATCCATGCAGGAGGAAACATTACAAATTGTATTTATTTAAGCCTGTTCAAGCCTAAGGTAAGCTTTTGTGTCTCTTTAAGCAGGCTAACATTTCAAAGGCCTGTGCACTGCTGTTAACAGCTGGATGGACCCAGATACACTGCTGAGCTGTAGAGAAGTGCCCCGAAGCTCACTGAAGCATCACGTTGCAATAGCAGTTTCTCACCAGAAAATGTCACTGTTTAGCTCACTCAAGCTCCAAAGTTTCTCCTGCTTCAGTTTTAGGATTTATGTACTTTTGTGTGCGCTCCCATGAAGTTGAATGGAATCTATAAATTCCCAAAAGTAATGTAACGAATGATTTTATGCGCTGGTCAACACAACTGAGGAGCAGCCAACTTCATATTGGACCGTACTGTATGAAGCTGTGCTTGCTTCATTTCTGTGAACTGAAAGTTTGACTGTATTTGAAAACCCCCTGATTAATGTTTAGGAAATATAAACTGTTTTGATGATGATGCAGTAATACTTGACCCACCACAGATGCACCATAATCTTTAATGAAAGTTTTGAATTTAGAACTTATTAAAGTTATTGGAGTGGAACATGTTACAACTAATTTGATGAGTTGTAAGCTTTTTGTAACCCTTTACATCTCTTTCATGTTGTTCATAGCCCTACCAGACCAGTACCCTAAAGAGATATAACTGATGATTTAATATTGACTAATGCTGACCATGAAAATACAGTTGTCTCTGTTTTGTTAATGAGAGTGAGCTTTGTGGCATTGCTGTATTTAAGAACAAACACACACTTCTAAAGTAAAAGCCTTTCCTCATTATTAAGTGTGACATTAACATTTTTGGGACTAAGGGCTCACAAAATATCTCCGATAATCTCTGCTTTGATTGGTGTTTATAGCTGCATAAATAGCATCGAGTTTCTCAGTCTCAGTCTCAGTATTGCTTGTGAGACAAGTATTTGCTGAGATTATTCCTCAGTGAGTCACTCTTTTATCTTTAAACCAGTTAAAGTTTAAAAGGAGCATAAAGCTCTAAAATTCAGTGTGCATTAGCAACATTAGCAGGTTGGGAAAAACAAGGAGCCATATATTTAAAGCTAATTCCTAACTTTGGCAAACTGACATCCAAGTTTTACATCTCTTATAAATTACATTACTTCTGTACACAAATGTGCATTTATTTTCCCCTTGTTTAAAGAGAGTAACGCTGAAGACCTGAACGACTGGAGGCTCATCTCCAAGTTGTCTGTCAGTGATCTTGAATCCCCTGGATTCATTAAACATTTGTAGTACAGTGATGTTATTTACGCAAATGTATCTTTACAACGCGAATGTGCATTTCATGCACTAGATAGAGTCCACCATCTTCATCACAAACCTTGAAGACCCTTACACTCCATTGGTGCTCAATTTGAATGGCCTGTTTAGTCCATAAATCTGTTCCTAGAACTGCTTCCTACATATCTACAGATCCTTCAGAGAGTTTGAGAACTTAGTGTCATTCAAAGGAATGAATCCATATATAAAAAGAATTATCTATCTCCAATGCCCATACTAAGTTGTAAGAAAAAGGCATTATTTGGCTTCTTAATCTCTTGATATTTGGATTTTTGATGTTCTATAGTTCCTTGACATGATAAACGTCTGCCAATAGTGGGAGTTTTTGAGGATGTTAAGTTATAAAATGCGAAATGTTGATCCTCTGGGCAACTTGAGCTCTTAGTTAATATGCAGAATTAAAACTTTGACCAGAAGCACTTATTTTCCATCACTACTCCCAAATGACTCTTAATTAATCTTGATCTTTTAAGCATATGGCAAACCTTGGAAATAAACGACTGAAATGCTGAAATATTTCCCGAGCCCTCAGAATTAAAATTTACCAAAGCTGCATATTAGGAAATATTATTGCAGCGTTATAAAACCCTGTCCAGGTCCCCTCACTCGTCGCACAACGGTCTCCATGGAGATGGGAGCGAGAAGGGGCAGCATGCAGACTCCTCTTGCGCGTTGGAATGGGAGCCCGCCCCTTTCCCTGGAGGTGCTCCCCCCAGGCGTGACCAATGGAACATAGAGTCTCCATTGTGGCCGCGACACTTTAATAATCGCCAGCTACAATATCCAACCTGTCGGTAGCTTCAGGAGCCCAGCCCGGCCCGTTGGATGGGGGGGCTTGTAGGTGGGAAGCTGGGGGGTGGGGGTGGGGGGGCGCTCGGCGCCAGACCTCCAGCCCTCAAGACGTCCCCACGATGCATACATGAATAAAAAGTAGAAACGACTCAAGTCGACGTATCTCTGAAGTTGTGGGGTTTATTCCTGCAACAAAGTTGTAAGTTTGAATTGATTTTATTTGATTGACAGTTAAGAGAATTCTGCCTCCTGTTTTCATTAGATCATCCTACTAAACACTGTATAACCGAGGGTCTGTTCATTTAATCACAGCAATTAGTCTTAATAGTCAATTTCCACCCAGTAATTAACCTTTTGTTCAACTGACCTGAAGTCTGCAGTCAGTGGTTGTTTTGATGAGCAGACCGCAGGTGCTTTGTTGTGCTGTGTGTCTGTTTGTTTGTTTTTTTTGTTTTGTTTTGTCAAACAGTGTCCACTATCCTTTCTAAAACATCCGATTGTAGGTTAAAGTGAAACTTGGGAGATCTCAGTTCTTGCATGGTTGTTGGACTATTTTTTTGTGTGTTTGTCTGTTTTTGTTTTGCTTATTTGTTTGTTTGGCTTTTCCCCCTCTGCGCTGTCCTCTAAAGTGCGCGCCACTTACAGCTCGTGTCAGTGAGGAGCAGTGTTGAGCGTGACACCCCTGCTCATGTTTCCGTTCCCTGTGAAGCCCTTTTCTTACCGACAGGGCGTTCCGTGAGCAGGATCAAAAGGCTTTCGAGTTGCTACAAAAGAAAAATGGAAACTGGAGATGATCGTAGAATGAATGAATTGACAATGAGCGCGCGAGCCCCAGGAATCCTTTTTTCTTTTTCTTTTTTTTTTTTTTAAATAAACCTCAGCTTGTGGTCAAGTTTTATTTAGTTCAATGACTTCACCCTATTGATTTATTTTTAGGATTTCTATAACATTTTAAGGGGTGAATTACAGTTATGAAGATCTAATAATTTCTAAAAAGTAATATGGAAATTCATGGCACTTTGGTATGGAGTCCCGTTTTGATCACATTTGGAGTCGTCTTACTTTCTGTCTTATAGCCTAAGTTGAGGATGTGTCAGTCATACAAACGGTGCATATCTGAAAGCCACCAATTAACCCCTTTGAACCTTTCCAGTTGTATTCTCTCCCTCTCTCTTTCATGTCTGAGATGTAACACGGGTGCCGTGACAGGTCAGGTGGGGATTCGGTCCCAAAACGTCTAGCGCTGTCCACGCTCCTCACCTGAGGCCGTCGTCACTTGTAGCCTACGTGCGTCCTGTGGGAGGTTCCCCTCACCCTCCCCACCTACACATCCACGTTAAACACTCCTTAAATCGTAACGTTATCATAAACAGTCCAGCGTCTGGGGGCCATAATCACCTCTCTCGGGCTTTTACCGAGCCATCTCATTGGACGTCAACACGCGACCGGCGCGAGGAGGGGGGCTTCCAGACGCGTGCCGCTTTTTAAACCGACGCAGCGCCTTGAGACACCAAAGAAGGAGTCTCGCACGCGACTGTGATATCCTCACGGTGCGACGCAACATAGCAGAGCGTGCCTCCAATAACTTTTTTTTCTCTGAAAAAGTTTGATATTTTTTTTGGATTCATGGATATCTTAACTGTGGGAGACTGGAGCAAAGGTGCACGGGAGGTGACGGCCCTGGACGCGCTTCAGCAGGGTTGTGGCAGCCCAGGAGTGATGGAGAGGGAAGGGAAGCAGCCGTATGAAAAGTCCCGCTACGAATCTGGACTGACGCTCGTGGACAGCGGCAGCGACCCACGCGCCTGGCTGGCTCCGGCCTCTGGCACCTGCGCGGCACACGCCTCCTCACCAGACTACCTGCGGCACTCGCCGTGCCCGAGCACCGGCTCCTACCACGGTGAGACGCATGCAGCATTTTTATGAAGTTTACCTGCAGAGATTCATTAGATGCTGCAGGGATTAAGTTCTTATGTTATGTTTTGGGTTTTTTTTTGTTTGTTTGTTTTTGTTTGTTTTGTTGTTTGTTTTATTGTTATTTGACATTAATTTAGGCTATTTTAAACTAAACAAAATATTATGGACATGATCAAGTAAAGCGAGTTAGAAGAAATTGTAGGCTACCTTTTCTATTAATTGTTATCACACAAAAAAAGACCACTTGTTAACTTTTGTTTGACTTTTTTTTTACTCCCAGAGAGTGGCTCTCCGGGGTCCTCGTGCCATCCCAGTCCCCCCAGCCAGAGGAAATCTGCCAAGAGCCCTTCTTCACTCAAAGTCAGGGACCTGTGCCGTCTTAACGGGACCAGCACAGGGTCCGAAGAGGAGACCTCCATGAGACAAAGAGCCCCGTCCAGCAAACCGACCAACGGGGTCCAGAGACAGAGGCGAGTGGCTGCCAACGCACGCGAGAGGAGACGGATGCACGGGCTTAACCATGCTTTCGACGAGTTGCGCAGTGTCATCCCGGCGTTTGACAACGACAAGAAACTCTCCAAATATGAAACTTTGCAGATGGCGCAGATTTACATCAACGCCCTGGCGGATCTTCTCCAAGGTCCGGTCTCCCCCAGCAGCAACACTGACATCAGCAACAACGACAACAATTCGCCAAAGTGTGACATCATGCTTTCATCAGCCGGTGGTTTAGACGAGGTGAAGGAAAGGGCTTCCCCATCTTTGACAGCCTGCAGGACAGCGGCGTCCGTTCCCGTCTCAGGTGGCAGCTTACCCGTCCACGTGGGTGGGATGACTTTCCATTCGTCCTTCGAGGAGAGTTCGTTCTCGAAGGATGAATGGAGAGTTGAAGAAGCGATGTGCTCCCCTTCTCCTTCGTCCTCCACTCGATCAGGCGCTTCGCAGTTCGGGAGTGGAAGGAAGGAGTCCCCCAGAAGTGACGGGGAGTTCTCACCTCACTCCCACTTCAGTGACTCGGATGAAATAGCGATGGAGCTTCACTCAAGTGAAGAAGATGATCTTTCAGAACTCAAGGGACCAAGCCGCCACCATCACACCGTTACCTTCTGAATTATTATTTAAACAGCTATAGACTATAAAAGATTATCTGCAGACTAAAATAGGCCTATTGTCCATAAACCGTGTCAATCATGAATACAGTCTTGCATTTTTTTTTAGGAAAAAAGGATATTACTTTTCCAAAAAAGTCACGTTATTTTTATTTTTTAAGAATAATTGTTTTTGTTTTTCTCAATCTGTTGCATCCTTATTTTTTACGTGAGACAGGCCTAATTGGGTACTGCCAATAAATATAGCCTATCCTATAAAATTCAGTTTCCATGGAGATGTGGTTGGAAGACCCCTCTGCCATGTCGCGTATAGCACTGCCATGGGCATTCCCCACGTCACTCCAACCAAATATACTGTTTTCGACAGAAGGATAACTTTATGAAGAATTGCTAAACTATATGTGAAAATGTAAAGACTTTTTTTTGTTGCTATATGATCTGAGCTTTGTTGAGATTTATGTTTTAAATTGATCCTTTGTCTGTTTAATGTATTTCATTTTGCAACTTCAAAAGTTCATGATGTGCACTTTAAGATATATCTTCGGGCCAGAGGCTTCAGCATTGTGATTTTTGTTCCCCAATCCATAAACAGCTAGTTTTGCTTTGTTTGCTAGTTTAGTACTGCCAACTTCATTTAAAAATAATAATAATAAAAAGAAATAGCTTATTTAATGTAGCCATCATTGCTGCCTTCTTTTTTTATTTCCTTTTGTACCCACCAGAAGAGTTTGTGTGTGTTTTCTTTCACTGGTTGATTTTTTTTTCGTATTTATTGCAGATATGTTCATTTGTTTTTACTTAAAATTGCTTTTTTTTTTCTTTTCTTTTTTTTTTTTTTTGGGGGGTGGGGGGTCATGCTCTGGGTCT
>JBAMYA010000024.1:5604396-5609843 GCA_037176975.1 Arrhamphus sclerolepis | reverse complement strand
ATAATAATAATAATAATAACAATAATAATAATAATAATAATAATAATATTAATAATAATAATAATAATAATAATAATAATAATAATAATAATAATGATGATGATGAGAACTATGTAATAGAAACACTGCCCTAGAAGACATCTGTAAATCAACGTTCAAGAATACCATATTGCCATCCACAAATGCGGATAATAGTACAGAAAATAATCCAGTCTCCAAAAAGTTAGAAAACAGTGTAAGAAAAACAAACTAAAAAAATTGCACATCGTTTAATTCATAGCTGTACCAAGACAGACAACATAACAATGAAAAATAAAAGCGCTTTCCTTGTCTTCCTGGGGGAAAAATAAATAAATAAATCATTGTTATAACAGCATACTGTTATCCACTGCAAATATTTCTCTCTATTACCTCTAAGTTACCAAAGGCTCACAGTATGTTTTCGAAAGAAGAGGCTTAATAATGTGGTTATATAAGAAGAATTTAATTTCATCACCACATTTTTTGTTTCGTAAGAGAGCAAAATGTAAAGATAAATAACCCCCTGTTCTGATACTAACGTGAGAGGAACGCTTCGTTTATCGCCTTGCAGCGACACATCTAGCTAATTATATCTTCGTACCATTCAGTAAATTAGACTGCTCTAAATATATCACATGTGGCGTCGGTTGCATGTAGGGTGAAAGCAATATGTGTGAACACTAGGTTACGATTTATCCCCTATTCAGCCCACACAGCCTATAAGTACAATGGGATTTGAACCGAAGCGGAAGTACGAAAGAGTGCACTATCTTGACTTTCCTGAGGTCGTTCACGCCTACCTCGTCGCTGACCAATTAGTCGTAGAGTATTGCCGGTAAGGCTTCTGTCGAGGCTGATGGAGTTAGCGGGAAACTGGTGTGTTCGGCATTAACCAAACAACAGCTTGAATATAATTTACCTGGTCTGATTTCTACTGAAGTTTTAAATTACATGTCGATGTTAAAACATTAGAACCTAAATAAGAGGAGGTGACAAAGCTTAAAACTCTCGCCTGTGCTGGATTGGCTGCCGGCCCCTCTGCTAACATCTGACGTTAGCTGAATGATCACATTGTGACTGAACACTACAAAGAAAATACTGCTGAGCAGAAACAGACAAAGGGCTGTCGCTGTCAGTCGCCACACAGGCCAGCCGAAATGAGCATTTTCAATTTAGACCGTTTTCGTTTCGAAAAGAAGGCACCAAGCAAAGACCAAGTTTGCGGGTCGAAAAGTCCAGAATCTGAGAAGGAGAACAAGCCAGGTAAGCTGGAGCTAGCCTCCATTCCTGTTAGCCAGATGTCTCAGACATGCTGTCGTTACTTATTGCATGTGTGGAAAACAATCTTATTTTGTTAGCATTTTCAACTTTATGCACCCATACTGCCCCAACTTCATTTTGTTGTTGTTGTTGTTGTTTTGTTTTGTTTTTTTGTTTTTTTCTGTGTTTGTGTGTGTGTTTCTGTGGTTGAACTGAGCTACATTGAAAAGTGCAGATATCAACGTACCGAAGGAAGGCTGTCCTTATCAGTGTGATCCCTGACACATAGTCACTTAGTTTTTCATTTCGTTAAAGCACACAGGGTTTACAATCGATTTTATAATGGAGCTTCAAGGGTGACTGTATTGTCAAACTGTAGTTCACGTAGATGGAATGAACTGGTTTGGGCTCCTTTCACATCCACACTAATTTATACCTCCAAGTGTCTGTCTGAGAGCACACATTGATTCCCATTTGCAGCATCAATTGTTGTAGTTTAAATAGATAGAAAGTCATACTTAAAATTGACCATAAATCAGTTTAGCATATTTTACACAACAGATCTTATTAGGCAGAAACTTAAATCTTCTCATGTTTCATATTAATGGCAAGAATGTAAATATCAGCATGTTTTCATCTTATGTTTTTCAGCCTGTATGAAACCCGTCAAGGCTACACCAAAGTCTCAACCACGAGGAGTTGTTTTTGAGGAAGTCCTATCTATCGATTTGGAGGAGGATGACATCCCCTCTGAACCAAAAAACAAAATTTCTTTAGCCAAGGAATCCAAGTATGTGTTTGCATAGCATTTCAGTCATGTAAACCATGGCAATTTCAGTGTTAATTTTTAGGCATTGCTATTGGGATTAAAACATATATGCAACATAAAATCAGACAATTCTTGTTTTTTTCTTTTTCTTTTTCTTTTTCTTTTTCTTTTTCTTTTTCTTTTTCTTTTTCTTTTTCTTGCCTTTCTGTTGTAGGAGCTCTTCATGGAACGTGACCAAAGATGTGGTATCAGACTTTACAGATGATGAGGACGACTCGAATGACAAACTGAACAAACTGATGGAGATGTTTCCTCAGTTGACAAGAACTGAGGTGTTGGAGGTTAGACTGAAATTGAGGTTGTGTAACTTTTCAGCATAGGGCATGCCAAGCATGCCTTAAGGCCGATTGATGCTTCTGTTGTTACAGCTACGGTGTAGGTGTGAACTCTACAGCGTAATCTGATGTGCAACTCTCTTCAAATGTAGCTACGTGTTGCGGCAACGCGGACCACAAGAAACTTAACTTTTAAATGTGTTCTTCATTTTCTACTTTCCCACCTCTGCATCTTCTTCCTTGTTTACAAATCGGGTAGAACAATGGTTTGCTGCAATGTCTGTAAAATGACTGGTGCACAACATTTATCACCTCCAACTCATGTAAAATATCTTTAATTTGCTCTGTTGCTATGTAAACCATGCTGTGAGCTACAGCGCTTCAGAAAATGAACTTGGAATACTGTATATCTTTTGGTGGTGTGATTCAAAAGTGATCCAAACAAAAATACAAAAAAGTATAAATGCCAGAGACAGCATAGGGAGCACGCATTGCTTATGTGCGTAGCTTCTACACAGAAGCATAAATCAGTTTTAAGCCAGTTTCCTTGATTTTTTTGTTTTGTTGTTGTTGTATAATACAACATTTCTGTATTGATTTCACTGTACATTCAATTTCTTCAGCTTCCAAAATATTTAACTTGAAATTGCACATGGGAGTCAGTTAATTTTTAAGCTCCAGATAAAAGCACAGTGTTCTGTTGTGTTCTCAGATTGTTGGACGTACGAGCACATTGGATGAGGCCATAGCTACCTGTCTTTTAATGTCTAGCGATAAAGAAGGTAAATACATGTTTTACATCTTCAGAAGCACAACATTAATGTATTTACACTTAACTACTTTGTATTTAGCATGAAGAGGCTTTACACTTGGTGGGGGGTGGGGATAAAAATATTAACTTAATTGAAAAAAATAAAAGATTGAAGATTTTGCTTTAATTATTTACTAACTAATTTGAAGAACCTCGTGTTTTAGTTAGAAAAAAAATATTGCGGATCTTAATACTGAAAAGTGTCATTGTGCATATTGCAGAAATCAGAAAGTGCACATCCACAAAATACTTCACATTTAGTTTGGTTTTTAGAACACTGCCTGTTTTGTCCTTTCAGCAGCAAGTAAAAGCAGGAAGAGAAAGCAGGATGGATCCAGCTGTTCTCAGGATAGTGGTGAGACTCATCAAAGCAAGAAAAAAAGACAATCCGAGGTGAATTCACTGATGTTAGTTTTATGCTTTGAAATGGTATTATATGCTGTGGTGGTGGGGTGTGGTTCTGCTCAGCTGCAGGAGGGGATGTGATGCAGCAACTGTGAGGGACTGACTGGCACACCTGTGATGCATGTGCCAATCAATGTCCCTCCTATTTAAGCAGCAGCACGCTGGCTCTAGGGACCAGCAGGTCAGCTGCTGCTAAAGGCACAAGTGTTTTGGAATAAAATGACCAGAAACTGTTGAGCTGTCATGGTTATTTACCTGTGTAGCTTTCTAAATTCATGTGATGCCAGTCCATTTAAAAAAATAAAAAAAAATAAAAAATTGCTCTAGCTTAGGAGCCCAAACGGTTGGGTGTAATGATCCATTGATCTATATCAGGGTGCCCAGCTCCATGTTTCCCTGCCACAACACAGCTGATTCAAATGAATCAAGATCTGCACAAGTCTGCTAATGATGCATTCATTTTAATCAGCTGTTATGGCAGGGAAATGTGCAGGACAGGGGTCCTCGAGGCCTGGAGCAGGGCAGCCCTGATCTATACTGATACAGCGATTTACTGATGAACGATCCAATAGTGCCAATACAAAATGAAAAACATTATGCGAAATCATTACATATTCTCCTACGCATGTTGTCAAGTGCCCTTTCATTGTCTGTTTTTATTAAAAGAAAGTTTATTTAACTTTAAAAAAAAAAAGAAACAACATAGAAATAAAAGTGAGAAATTATATTTTATGTCGTCTTTTTTCAGTTTTAACACCAAGACTTTTTTCACTGTTTATTCAAACAATCCTCCGAAATTGCTTGCTTGTGCTCTTCATTTTTTTTATTTGCACCTGTGCTTCTATTGAGGATAACAAAACAAAACAATCCACACATTGACATATTAAAGGTTATTTCTTTATTTTATTTCAAATGAAAGGTCTCTGATGAAGAAGAAAATGAGGATAAGGAACCGAGTTGGGAGAGGCAGGAAGCCATGGTTAGAAGACTGCAGAGAAGGTTTCCTGACCAGGACAAGGAGGTGAAGGAACTCAACTTCTTATTCTAAAAAAGTATTTAGTTGAGCTTTTAATTTTTCTAAGCAATTAATTATATAATTACAGAATATAAAGACAAATTTTTGAAAAGAAGAAACCAGCAATTGATAACAGGTTTTTATAATTATGCAAAATTAAGAAGAAAAAAAAAGAAGTAGATACTCTTTCTTGTTAAAAAATGGAAACCCTTTTGCTGTGGTTTTCTTGCTAATCTTTCTGTTTTGTACAGGAGTTACGGATGGTGCTGCAGGAACATGACTGGAATGTTGAAAATGCTCTGCAGGTTCTGGAGATGTTCTCAGAAGCAGGTGGAGATGAAAGTTCACTTGCACCATTGGTATTCTTAACTTCCCAATTATTGTTTTACTGATTCAGGTTTTCTTTTTTTTGTTTCCATCTTATCAGATAATAGTGGTTTCAGCTCAGCTGAGTCAGGGGGAAAAAATTCAGACTGCAAGAACAAGTCAAATAGGAACGGCGAGTTGAAATCCAACGAATATGAGGATTGTAAGAATTCTAAAGACCATAAAAATATCAAAAAAGAGGGGAGCAGCTCAGACTGTACAGAGGACAGTGAAGATGAAGAGACTGTCAAATGTTCAAGCATCAAAAGTGGGATTTCCACACTTTCTTCATGGATTATAACAAAATCTGACTCAGAGTCTTCAGCATCGTCTGTTAAAAGGACAACTACTTCCTCCCTGAAGCCATCATCATCCTCATCAGCATCCCAGACCTTGTCCAGATTCGCCAGTGAAACCAGCATTGCTAAGAAGCAAGCAATGGAAAGAAAGATGAAGGCGCGTGCC
>JBAMYA010000024.1:5591896-5599396 GCA_037176975.1 Arrhamphus sclerolepis | reverse complement strand
CATGAGCAAGCTCATGCTCAAGGTCTGCCTCTCACTATTTAAGTTTAAAACCTCTTTATTAGACCTTTTCTGTCTAGATTATCCTACAACACCAAATGATGAAATAATTTTGCCATATGATTGTATTTCATTGTTGAAAATAAAAGAAAACCATTAATACTGACTTTTAACCACCGTAAGATGGACCTAGTAAAGCACTTAATCGTGATTTTTCAGTCTTTCATTTTATTGATTTTCTGTAATGGTCCCTCTTTCACTCTTTCTTTCATAAAAATTTGTAATGTTTCCATGCCCGCTCACATTAAGGTTCCCTCCCATTCCTCTTTTTCCACCTCTTCAGGAGCCAACACACTTCGACGCAGATCCAGCTCTGATTCAGGAGGACATGGAAGTCATGTCAGATTTTGAGCTGCATCGTCTATGTCAGCAATACTCCTCCGTCAGCTCCTACCAGCTTGATAAAAGTCTTTTTCTTGACTCTGGAAAATTCCAACACCTCACAGGACTGCTGGCTTCTCTGAAAAACAAGGTCAATACAAATGTGCAAAACTGTCTGTGGTCTTTCAAGAAGAACATGCACAAATAAGATTCTAACTTTGCCCTTGTTCTTCAGGGAGACAGAGTGGTGTTATTCAGTCAGTTCACCATGATGCTGGACATTGTGGAGGTGCTACTGAAACACCTTAAGCATCGTTACATCAGGCTAGATGGATCCACACCCATCGCTGACAGGTCAGATTCACACACTGTTGACTGATCAGCCTTAGCCAGCGGGAAATAATTATGAATCATTTAATCTTGGTCTCTAGTAAATATGTTTAGTCTTCCCTTCTTGCTTGATATCAGAAAATAGCTTGGGCTTGAGAAAATGATACCTCAATCTTGAATATACAGTAAGCATACAAGGAGGTGCTCTGTGCTAATCTTCTAACAAGTAATGGTAATACATCTGTTATTCAAGCATGATGGCAAAATGAAAACAAATGGTGTTATTGTACTGTTATTGTGTTTCTTGCACCTTCTTGTAATGGATGTAATGGCAATAATGATTTTTTTTCTTTCACGTGCAGAATTTTGTTGATTGATGAGTACAACACAGACCCCGACATATTTGTTTTCCTGTTATCAACACGTGCTGGTGGGCTCGGCATCAACCTCACGTCAGCTAATGTTGTCATTCTGCATGATATCGACTGTAATCCGTACAACGACAAGCAGGCAGAAGACAGATGTCACCGTGTTGGCCAGACCAGGTTAGATGGTGTTTATAAAATACAGTTTTAGCTAGTGAGGTCCTTTAGTTGTTACATGTAGCGTATGATAAATTCAGATATCCCAATAATACAATTGCTTACTCTTACGAAAGAATATTACCCAACAAATCTTTTTTTTAAATATTTAGCGGATTAAATTGTTGTGCCTTCCAGGACCGTACAGGTGATTAAGCTGATCAGTAAGGACAGCATAGAAGACTGCATCCTGCAGCTGGGCCAGAAGAAGCTAAAGCTGGAACAGGATATAACTGCTGCTGAGGATGGTAAGGACATGTGTGCACATGCATTTCTTTCTGATATTCCCATATATTCCTCTGTTCTGAATACTTGAGAGGCATTAGGTTTAACTTTGCAAATGTAAATGCTGAAATAATCAAAACAATAGATTTTTGAGGGAGTGCTAAACCTTTTGGAGCAGTGATAGAAATTGTGATGCATTTGTCATGTTCTGTAAATCTGGCCTGTTACAACATGGTAAGTATTCTACTAAAAATTACTCCCATATAATAGACTTCTGCAAAGTATAAGCAAGTTAATCATTAATTTCAGAAGCCAAAAAAAATAGATAAAGTAGGTTCTTGCACCACTCACACTTACCTTTATGTTCATGATGGTCAAATCCATTTTCAGATAATGTCAATAAACCACAAGTATATTTTGTGGAAAATGTCCTAAATGTTTTATCTAAAGGTTAAGAAAGTAATATTGTATAAATATATTATAATGAAAACAAAAATTCATATTGAGCAGCTCAGAGAGTAATAAATTAGCAGTCCTTTGAGAACATTCTGTCATCATGTCAAACATCATGTGGACATTTTGTTCACATTTATACAACTGCACCACTAAATTTGTTCTGGAAAGAGAGCAGCTTAACAATATATTAGGCTATGTTTGAAGAGGTTTAACAGGTGACCAGACAAGAGACTGATTTGCATGTGATTTCCTCGTCAGGTGGTGAGGGGACCATACCTGAAGATATGGCGTCTTTGCTCAAAGCCTCTCTGGGTCTGTGATATTCAGGCACAGCAGATTTGTAAGTGTACAAATACAATTTAGACGTCACTCTTGGGATCCTGAGAGCACTTGACTGTTATAACTTAACACACACATTTGTGTGTCAACTAGAAGACTACTGCAAACTCTATACTGCCATGAAAAACTCTTTAGCATGGTGACCGTGCCTAAAATATCGTTTTTCTATATATACATTCTCTCAATTTTTGCTATTATTTTGTGGGCAAGACCGGTTAGTATTTTCCCTTTTACACCATATGCAATGACTGCACATTCTGATACTCGGGGAGCTCGCAATATAACATGAGCTCAGTTTAGTTGAGCCACAGCACGTTTTAATTTGATGTAAAGAGTTAGGGTATAAGATATAACAGCTGAACATACATTTGTCTTCAGTATATTACATAGTCCAAGTGTTGCAGGAATTTACATGAGACGTGGCTCCTGGGATGTATTGCAACATTGAAGGAGCAGCAGGTAGACAACCGATTGGAGTCCTCCCACTTCTGCTTTCTTCAAACTTTCTTGTTTTGATTTTGTTTGTTTTTAATTGTTGCATCATAAAGTCACTCGTGTACTGAAATTCTTTCACTGTAAGATTTTAGCTTCATCCAAATGTTAAGTAAATCTGTCATCAAAGACTAACAGGTCTTTTATAACTGCAAGTTATTCGTGTCACCCATGAGTCAAGAAAAACTCGAGTGATCAAAATTGGGGTGCTTGAACTAGTTTTTGCCATTTATACTCCTTTTAAAATACATTGAACCAAGAGAGACAGTTGATTTAAGAAGGCAGCTGCTGCATTAATTTACTGTATGTGTGGCCAGTCTGTATGTGTATAAATGTTACTATATCACTGTTATAGCTTTTACCAAGTATGTTTTTGTAAGTTCAAGTTGCTCATGGTCTTTGTATGTTTGAGGTTCATATTTGAACTGGCTAATAAAAATTGGAATAAATATTTGTGTTGTTCGTAGAGTGATTATCGGGAGCTGAATGATGAGCTGCTTATAAGAAAAGGATTAATATTTTTATTCTTTATAAAGTATGAATTTTTCTAACTTGAACCTTTTATTACACACTACTTTGTTGGTGATCACTCAAAATATTGTCAAGCCTGTGATTTTCAGCTTTAAACAAGCTTTGTATTGCATGTGAACTACAGGCCTCTTAATATTAACAAATGTCTTTCTTTTAATGCTGATGATTTGTACTATTTCTTGTATTGCTTGGGGGCTTTACTGAAACAAAGTAGTAGTGCCTGGTGTTGGTTTAGGAACGTCATCCGCAGTTCTTGACGGTTCCATCTGCACTATTTATGATTATGACCAATAGATCTATTTGCTAGGATAAGAAATCTGCCACTGTCAGTGTGTCCAAATGAGAGAGAGAGCAACAATTTTAAATTTGAATAGCATGTTTTTGTAGTTGACCTTATGGTTATTAATAGATTACAGAGCTGTCTATGCAAAAGACATTTTCTCTTACAGCTTCAAATAGTGCTAACTTTCATCAAAGGAAGTGAATAAAGGGGCACTGTGAGTGGATGATTAGCATGGAGCCTATTCAAGGCAGGGATGCTTTTTAAATCAGCAAGCCAACATGTCCCAAGAGCCAGTTTTGGAAGCCAAGGCTCAGCATGCCATGGCCCAAGCTTTTGTCTACTCCATACTAGCACAGCATGTAGCACCCAACCTGTATAGACCCTCCTTGAAGTGGTGAGCCCACAGGAAGGCAAACCGGTGTAGCCCGTTCAGGCTGAGCTTGGCCAGACCCCATGGGTGAAGGTGATGGGCATTGAGCTCTTGTTCTTTCTTTTTCCATATTTCATCGTTGGAATCGCTCTTAGTCTGGCCCATCCCCCAGAACCATTTTGCCTTGGGAAGACCCTAGAGGCAAATGCTCTGGACAAGGTAGCTCCTGGGATCACCCAGGCACACAAACTTGTCCACATTAATGTGGCAGTTTGAAGAGTGGAGGGAAGGGGAGCTTCAACTGCATCCCATTGGAAGCTGGGGATGTGGCCATGAATGGGCCATGGGTCCACACCAAATTATTGAGGCAGTTGACCAGAGCTGTGGCCACAAGGTCATTGGTGCCTGCCATGGGGACAATCCTCAAATTTGGTGGTAAGAGAGGCCTTCAGGCTGAAGGAGTCCTATTGAGCTTGGATAGCTTGTGGGACTCTAGAAGCAACAGATAAGCATCGGCAGACCGAGTGCACTGCACACTCAGCGGTTTCTGAGGCAAAAATGTGAGTGTAGGAAGAGTTTGGTGAGGCCATGGAAAGCAACTTGTGGTCTGCTCCAAGAAAATTCTGGCAAACTTTCAGGCAAAGAAAGCTGTGCTTTTCCAGAACTGTACAGTGAATGCAGGATGCTGTTGGCGTTGACTGGAGATGCCTTCAGGTGGTGGAAGGGGTTGAGATCCGCCCTCAGTTCCTAAAGGATCTGCATGTTGTAGGGCTTTCTTGGCTAATATATCTCTGCAACATCGCACAGACATTAGGGGAAGTACCTCTGGTTTGGCAGGCTGGGGTGGTGGTTTCCGTTTTTATAAACGGGGATGGTAGGCTACAGAGGAATCACACTCCTCAGCCTCCCTGGTATGGGAGGAATATGAACCAGTTCTGTAGAATATGAATATTTTAATTAAGCTTAGATTTTCATCAATAACTTATTTGTCCAAGACGGAATTATTCAAACACTTCATAGATGAAAATCACTTCCTAGAAAGAAAACTGACACAAAATTAATTTTTTTGCATTTTCACCAAAGCCCCAATAAGATTCTTTATTTCTTAATAGCCTCTGATGTTTTAAATCCAGGCATCATCCTCCTCACTTTGACCAGGGATTACTTAGCATGTGATTCAAGAAAATACTCCATTTTGGTTAATGCATGTAAAGTGATAATAATAGTAATGAAGACAATAAGAAGAAGAAAACACCTCCTTTTAATGTATCATAGTTCAAACCCTTCTTGTAGACATCTAAGAATCTTTCAATGCTTGTTTGGGGGAATTTCCATCCACTATTCCTGCAAAAGTTACAGTGTCAGATTCTTAGCACACATTGTACTGACTGCTTCTCCGACTTCTGTCAACAGATTTTTTTTCTTCGTGTTTGAAGTTTCAAAGAACTTTGAGAGCCATATCAAAACTGATTGAGGCAGCGCAGGTTCCTCCCATCATAAAAGTTACCAAGACTGCTTCTGGTTAAGTTTGTTGTAGTGAATTAGCAATATATCTATAAGTGCTACAGCCAATAATGGTGGAATTCAGATGAGAAAATGCTGGTGTCCTAAATCAAAATGTCTTTATTTGATATGCACAAAGAATGCACAAGACCTTTGATATTGGTTTGTTACTATGGAGCCATTACATTTACACACATTTACACGCTGAATTGTTATTTCTTGGGAGATTAACTGGTGTCAAAACTACAGGCGATAAAGCTGTTTATCTAGCATGTGAAACAGTTTCTATCTGAATTGAAATGTACAACTACCTAAAATTTGGAGGAAATCTACTCAGCATTTGGAGAATATCGTCCACACCTGAAACCTGTCAAATGAGCGTCACATGTGACGGTGTAGGTGAAATAGAGAACTCCTTTGCGCAGCTGGCAGCTTGAAGAATGCCTTCCTCTCTCAGGATAAATAATACATCGCCCTGCCATGTCATTGTAAAGGACATCCCTATCCCAGACTTCAAACCTCAACTCCTGACCCAGCTCCACTGAACCAAAATCATAAGTAGCATTCCACACCGGGTCGTTGTCATCCATCACTGTCTCGGTCTCCTCATACATCCCACTGTAGAAGATCTTCACGTAGGCATCGGTTTTTGTGAAGGTGTCAGCCCTCAGTCCTGCTGCTCTGTGGATCTCCAGTCTCATTGTTCCTCTGCCAGACCTTAAAGGACAACAGTTATGATCTAGATTGGGGGTCGGGGAGCAGTTCTTAAGATTAAGCTGGTCCCCTTGCAGCTGGTTCTCTTTAATATAATCTGTGACTGCGCTTCTCAGATTAGCACTGATCTGTGGATCTTCCACCAAATTATGCAGAGGGAATATAGCATACGAAACTACATCGGGGTTGTCATGGAGACTGTTCATCCAGCTGTGGTATGCTTCTGATGGGTCCTGGTGGTAGAGGATGTCAGGAAAGTACCTCTCCCCTCCAGTTACCTCAGTCTTATGGGTCATGAACCCCTGGTAGAAGCCCATGCTCATGTTGCCTTTCAGGAGGCTGCCGCACTTGTTTGAGAAAGATGCGTTACCGGGGAGGAAGCCGAGAGCCAAGCGGAGTTCATAATTCAGGCAGTTTTTGATCTCTACATCTGAGAAGCCCTTCAGCGTGGCCAGACAGGTCCTGAAGGCAGTGATTCGCCTCACCTTACCACCGAGCTGGACCTAACAAACAAAAATACCAGAGTAAAGGCTGCATCGTCTTCAGCTGTACTTTGCACATAAGGTGCTATGATTTAAAAAAAATAATAATAATACTAATCAGCATTTCTACATAAAGGCTGAAAAGTAAACCTTGTATATTCAGTAAATCTCCCTTACCTGGTGTATATAGTGCGTTCCGTAGGTGTCTATGAGTCGCCTGTAGAGGGCTTTGTTCTGGGCTGTGTTTAAACTCTGTGGGAGTCTCTTCAGATGTTTTGTGAACTCTGCACTCAGCTGGGGATGATCGGCCAGCCTGTAGCTACAGAAACAAAAGTCATGTTGCGTTCACCCATAACATAATGACAACATAATTTCAACTTGTCTGTATCAAAGACATAGTGCCACGTGTTTAAGTACTTACGTAGCAAAATGTACAAACTTGTAGCCTTTCAGAACCAG
This sequence comes from Arrhamphus sclerolepis, assembly GCA_037176975.1. Taxonomy (NCBI): domain Eukaryota; kingdom Metazoa; phylum Chordata; class Actinopteri; order Beloniformes; family Hemiramphidae; genus Arrhamphus; species Arrhamphus sclerolepis. The sequence continues at coordinate 5,592,253 of JBAMYA010000024.1, read as the reverse complement.
TAGAAGACACAATCTTACCCTCATGTTATCTGAACTCGCATTCTAAGTTTTTTTTCCTCTCTTTTTCATGGCAGACTTAAAAGTAAAGACATTATACTAACCTAAGTATGATTATCACTCTTGAAGAATACATAGAATTATAAATTTAATGTCTTTGTTTTAGCTCTAATGGTCCTCATTTTAGATATTTAGATGATGTTTCTGTATAAGAATCTGAAACAAGGACGAGCGGACAAATTCATTTAGAATAAATGAAAGGTAATATTCATTAGCATCGTAGATTAGTATAAGATAATCTGAAATCAGTTTGATCTTTGCAATATTGAAAACAAAAATTATTTTACTCTTTTATATATA
>JBAMYA010000024.1:5579213-5591796 GCA_037176975.1 Arrhamphus sclerolepis | reverse complement strand
ATGATTCATTTCATTGTGCTCTATAATTGTATAATTTATCAATAACTTGTCAAAAAATCTAACTAGTTCAGATTTCCTGTCAAAATAAATAAATAAAATAAAATAAAGACTCCTGTCTAAAAACATAACAGTACAATTATTTTTCAAATATGAATATCTGTCTCTAAGGATATTCAATGTTACATTTCCCTTATTACTTTCCTTTTGTTTTTCCCTATCAACTGTATGTACAGTTTTCTTGACAGATTTTTTTCAACAATAAATGAATAACTTTTTTTTTCTTTCTTTCATTGTGGCTACAAATCCATTGACATATTTGTTCCATACAATTTCACAACTGTTGGGGGATGTGTAACAAAGCCAAACCCATGCATGTGCCTGCGGGCCTTTGAATAGATACTGCACTGTGCATGATAGTCCACAATTATTTTTTGATTCATTTATTTTCATTAATTTTACTGCTTTCTAGAACTGTGAGGCCTTTTGTACGTGTAATGGTCCCTTTCAGGTGGTCCTTAGTCAGAGTCAGACTTAATTGATGATGAAGGAGCACAATGAGACATTTACCTCAGAACATTTAGGCTTCAGGACCTCCCCCTTAATGAATATGAATAAAGTAACTGTTTGAGAGAAGTACATTAGCGTTTCAAAGAAAAGCAAGTTCACCTTCCTATTATCTACCCGTAAATAACACTAAAACCTAACTAAACAGGATAGGCTGCTGTCGGCCTGCCCCCCAGCAGCATCTGAAGAGGAGCTGTTGGACCGATTCTTGGGCTTTGCTCTCTCTTCCTCAGAAGCATGTGACCATGTGATCACTGATCACAGTCCATGCAGTCAGTCAGTCAGGCAGACAGACAGAGAGAGGCAGAAACTTGTGACTGAGGCAGCAGCTGCAGCTCGCTTCTCTGCCAGATAAAAAGCGGACCCCAGCGACCAGACCTTCCCTTCAATCTCTTCAGCTCCGTCGGACAACATGGACTGCGGCATCGTCACGTCCAAGACCATCCTGCTGTTCCTCAGCCTGACTTTCTGGGTGAGTCGCTGTGTCGTTTTTTTTATTTTATGTTTGGGTTTTTTTTCCTCGAGGTGTGTGTGTGGTTTTTTTTTGGTTTTTTTTAGAGGTTGAATTCGGACTCAGATTTGCTTTTCTCGGAAAGAGATGCCACTCGTGATTTGGGGGGAGCTTTTCCTCTAAAAGGTCGCTGGCAGTGATTCCTTTGCTGTCTGTTTTTTTTTGGGGGGGGGTTTGATAAATCAGAGCTGAGAGTTGACAAACATCTTCAGGTCAGCACAGATGTGTTATACTTGTCATTTCCTATTTTAGCTCTTTATTGTTGTAGTGCTTGGTTCCCTTTTTTGACAGAGAAACTGTGGCCTCCCAAACTGTATTGTAACATTGTTAACTAATCAGCTCAAACTCTGACTCAACTCTCAGCGTCTGGCCAGAGGTCAGATCTGGCAGTGATTCAAAGCAAACTTCACATTTCTGCATTGTTGCTTCATAATGACCAGTTAACCCTGTTCTGTACTCATTTGGCCTGCTCCTTGTCCTCAGCAGGAAATGGGTTTTCAAAGGACTAAATAACCTTTTTATACCCGTTAGTTGCTGATATCTGTGTAATTGCATTTTGTGCAATAACTCCTGGGTGTACACATTTCCAAGGGAACAAAACACGTTAGTTTCTGTCAATGATTCTCACTCTGCCTCATTTTTATTCTCACTGTCCATGCTGAGGACAATTGAGTAATTTCAGGACTTGGTTTCATTCCTCCTTATTTATATCTGCTATAACTTACAATAAATGTTGGCTTTTTTGGGGGGTGGGGAGTGTCAGAGCGAATCTACCATGACTTGAAGAGTTGTCACATACACGCCTATTGAGTCATTTCTGGAGTTCAGGCTCATTTTCCCAGCAGCGACAGTCAGTTGTTTAGTCATTCACATGTGCTGACTGTATTCAAATATTGCTATTTCACCAGCGACACTAAAGCTACATGGGTTTGATTGCCAAATCCTTTGCAAGTAGTAGGTAAAGTCCCTACCTCTCATTTTCACTTTTTCTTTGTCATATTCCTCACCTTCTTTGACTTCATCGTTCACATATCTCCCAGATGTTAAGTGTTTTACCAGTTATGTGTTAGAAGGATCTATGGTCTACTGTACAAACCCACAAACGATTCAATAATTAAGACAATTCAGTGGGTGGGTGGGGACAAAATAAAAAAGTTAAGCTTTTTAATTTGCTGTGAACTCTTGGAAGCACAAGAGCAGGAACATGATGGCTGCTTTCCCTCCAAGTTAAATCTCAGCACATGTCTGTGTCTGGAACATACTGTAAGGCACAGTACTAACTAGTCCTGCAGTCCTAAAATCTTTGCATGGATTAAGATACACGACCTGAGAGGTTTGCTTGCATTCCATACTGGGGCGTGCGTGTGTGAACGCTATACATTTTCTAAGCCTCTTTGTGCCGCTTATTAGGCACAAGATGAGATTTTCTGGAGAGATTAAGGGTGAGCGGCGGAGGAGGTGTAGGGGAACAACCCCACAGGGATCCCGTGACTGTGGAGTGATTAGAGAAGTGAGTCATGAGGCTCAACTGCTTGATGAATTATTGTTTGGCCACGCATAACACACATCCTCACAAATAACACAAAGCAAAGCAAACATGGCTTGTTATAGGGGAAGTGCTAGTGAAAATGACGCTAATCTGATGGATCACATTGAGGGGAAGATTTAAGATCCGTTCTTTTTTTTTATTATTCACAAAAGACATCTTTGTCATGTTTTTACAATAAATATTCCATCTGACTGATGACACATTCCCTTATTTTTATATTTTGACAGAGACCACCAGTGCCTAAAAAACAAAACATAAACAGGATTAAGCTAAACAACATTTTATTTACCTCAAGTCACACTATCATATCAGAGGTCTTACTTATGTTAACTGAGATTTAATGTCTTGTTTTGCTCTTTTCGCTGCTATATTATTATCTTTTATCACAGATAAAAGTCCAGTGCAGTGCATTTCAAAGGGCAAAGGGAAGTCAGGAGCGCTGATAATGACATAAATACTTCACAGGCATTGTTTCCTCAACAGCTCACACTGTTTTGTATTTATGTTTAATTTGGGTCATCTTGTCTTAGTTACAGATACAGAAAACAGAGTAAGCAATATTCCCATTTTTACAATGTGTGTGTGTACAATATATACTTTTTTTTCTTTTTCTTTTAAGTGTACTAGGAATGCACGCAAGTGGATCATATGCATGCAGTCTTATGATTAGTGATGTCATCATTATGGAAGAATGACCTGGGGAAAAAAAAGCCATGATGAGAGTATGACTTAATCTGCTTCCACCTTCTCAGCCTGGGGTCGTCACATGAGATCAGATAATGGACTGAGAACAAACCTTTTGGTCATTTCTCAGAAAAGTGGGTTTAAACACTGAACTTTGTTCTCACTTTATAAGCATTACTAAGCATCCCAGCCATAACGACAGAAGTTAACTGTATGAGGAACTCAAGCATTATCATATCATACTCGAGCAGTATTTTTCCATGTTAGCATGTTTTTTATTACAAAACCACACAAATGAAATTTAACATTTATCTTCAATAAAAGAAGGTATCTTTTTATATGAAGAATGGGACAGCTTTGCCACTCTGAGCTCTTCTAAATGTAAATACCCTCTGATTTGGTGTTTTAAAGAAAGTTCAGAAAGAGAAGTGAGATGTTCATGGTGCCTCATGAGAACATTTTAAAGTATGCTTCATGGGTTTTCCCTTTTTTTTTCTCTTTCATTGTTATGAAGCTTTTGTGCAAATTAGAGGTCTATGAAGTTGCAGTATCTAGATCAGCTTTTTTTTTCCCAATCCAAGTCCTTAAGACCCACCGTCCTGTACATTTTTCTGTCCTGTACATTTTTAAAAGTTTCTCTGTTCCATCGCACCTGATTCAAATGAACACATCACTATCGGCTGTCATCAAGCTGGCATGCACAGTCATTTTGCAACAGGGAGTCATCTGAAACATGCAGTTCAGTGGGTCCTGAGCAGCCCGAGGGCCATCTTAACTCTTATAATTTATTTATTTGTTTTACTCGTCAATACTGATTCCTTTTGATTAGAGTTTTCCAAGAGGGCAGTACGAAAGCACGCAGAAGTAACTGCCTGCAGATCCCACTGGATAGGCATGCAACCAATCAGATAAATGAAACATTGAGACGTAAGCAAAGAGACGACCAGATCAGGAGCAACAGAAACAACCAAAATGGCACTCAGTGAAGCAGGAACGGCAGTAAAAGAGTCATAAACCTGTTGATCTGAGGTGTAATTAGCAACTCTGCAGACATCTTGATCTTGTTTAGAATTGTGCCTCTTGGACGCTCCTGTATGAGTCATCACATAAAGCACACCACGTTGTGATTGGTTTGATATGTTCTGTACTGGTGGAAATGGTTGTGATTAGGGGGGGCACCACACCCAGCGGCAGAACCTAGATTGTCCATGTTAAAGGGGGTTCTTCTCCTCTACTAGTGCAAATGTTCCTCATCTGCCTGGCTTTTCTTCTGCTACCGGTAAATGTAACTATGTAACACATTTGCACAGTGTTTGCCTATTGGCTAATTTCACTTGCATTCAAAGAAATGGTGAATCTTTGTTTTACAAGATAGTGCCAGCAAAGCAACATTTGTTTTGGAGATGTTGCATTCCAGGCTGTTCATTAACAAGGTGATGATTTCTGGTATACATTTCTTTTTTTCTTGCACATTAACTTCATAAATTATGACAAAAAGAAAACAAACCACGATCAGTGACGGATCCAGGATGCTTTAAAGTAACCCTCTGTTAAGGATATGCTCCACCTTTAGTACTCAGATGTCTTCCAGCCAGCTTATGTTCCAGCAAATGAAAAAGTGGATCTATTGAGCAACTCCTTCCATCAGGGAGGAGAAACATGAGCTGACATGGAGGATATCAGGCAGAGTGTGGCATTCATCACTGAACAAAGCATACCGATATGAGTTATATTATAATTGCCACCAAAGCCTAATTGCTAATTTGTCAACTACGAGTGAATGCTTTTAAAACGTAAGAAAATCTGTTTTTCTCCTCTCTGCAGGCTGCAGGAGCAGCGCTGGCCTACGTCGGAGCCTACGTCATCCAGAGCTATGACACTTTTCAGAGTTTCATTCAGGATAGGCACACGCTGGTCCCGGCTGTTATCATCATCGGCATCAGTGTGGTGATGCTGATTTTCGGCCTGGTGGGATGCTGCGCCACGATCCGCGAGTCCAAATTCGGCCTCAGCTTTGTAAGCACCTACGTCGTCTATATGTGAGATCCGCAGAATCGACTGACTGCTAGCAGTGCAAATAGCAGTGAATGTTTTTGTAACAAACTGCTAAAACATCTAAAAATTGATTGATTTTACGTGGGTTTTTCAGCTGTCTTCCTTTTAACTTCTTTTTTATCCTCTAAATTTAATTTCTCGTGTCCTCCTTTTGCAGTTCTTTCTGATTATCATGGTGATTTTTGCAGCTGAAGTGGCTGCTTTGGTATTTAGCTTCATCTACCAAGGCAAGGTGGGTCTTAAGTATGTTGTCTGGACGCTGTCAAGGTTTTCACCAATATTTCACATTTTTACAACAGGCTGTGGCAACTTTTCACACTCTTTCTGTGGCAAATGATTGTTTTTGGTTCTCATGTCTGCGTAGATAAATGAAGATCTGGGACGCTCTATGAACGATGTCTTCTCAAAGTATAATGGACAGAATGCTGAGACCGAAGCGGTGAATTTGCTGCAGACTCAGGTTGGTGTCATATTCCGCTGTTCATAATTAGATTTGTTTTCTCACTTCTACTTTCACTGTCAACGGTCTCTTCTGCTTTGCTCTCAACCTGCACGGTTGCTCTTCCTCCACTTGCTCTTTCATATTGCCTCTCAGCCTCAGCAGAAACAACTGAAATGTTTTATCCATAAACAACTGCTTTTCTTCAAGCATACATGCCCGCGATGACCTACATTTGCTCCACTGTGTCAGTCGATAGTCGGTATAGGAAATGCAGGTCACTGCTCCACTGTAGTGCAAGATAAAGTGAGAGTTGGAGTGCACAGATCAAATAATAAACATGAGATCACGCGTCCCCGACTAACCTTTGTACCGTCGCTGAGTCGTACACATGCAGCTTTATTATAGCAATAAGATAGTTGTCACACAAGCGCGTGGGCACTGATGGAAAAAACATAACTGGGAACTTTTAGACAAGTATAAAATGACATCATTTTCAAAGGTAACAGTGGCTCAATTCATCAATAAGAAAGGTTCTATTTAAACATCATCCTGTTTTTAGGCTGTTAGAGGGCAAAGCTTTGGTCAGTGTTTTGGCGGATTTTCACCCACAATCTTGCTTTTGTTGGTTTTCTGGAATAGCCATGGTTGTTTTCAGACATTTTACTGAATATTTGATGTTTACTTTCAGACTACAGCTAAATCAGTTGTTCCCTCTTCCATTGAAATGGGCTGCAACCCATCCCATACCATGATTCTTCCACCCTTGTGCATGTACATAGTGTTTTGTGTTTATTTTATTTGTTTTTTCCACTCTAAAATCAAAACAAAATAACATGAGTAAGGGAAGGATGTTACATAGTTAGTTTTTTTTCCTTCCTTAATCCAAAAGATTAAGCTTATTTTCTTTGTCTGAGTGTTGTAAGTGGTCAGCTTTAAGGCTGGAAGTGCCCAGTTTTGTGGTAGAAAGAAGAAGAAAAAAAGAAAAAAGCTACTTCCAATTCCTTGTCAAAAATATGATTAATTCTTGGAAGGTTGAATCCTTTTTACTGAGATGCTGGAGTGAGTCACTGATTTAAGATTGTGTTAAGACTTTCTTTGGCTTTCTTTTCACATTTTTCTTATTTGGTTTTAGAAATAAAAAAATACCTCACTTTTTCTTTTTCTATATTGTTATCAAACAGAGGCCAAAGAGCAAATAATACACAGATTTGTTTTGCTCAGTGGAGCTAAAAGTTTCTTAATAAAATTAGTTACAAATTTATTTATTTAAGAGATTGAAATAATCACTTTCTCTGCTGAACATTAAAATTGCTGCATACCTAGCCACGTGTTCTTTTAATATCTTTAACATTAATCAGGGTGTTTTGTTTTTTTTGTATAATTTTGCATATAAGTTTGCAGCATTTTTTCACCATCACTTCACAGCACTGTTCCTGAGGTTAAATATTGGGTTTATGCAAATGTTGTTGTTTTTTTAACCTTCATTATTAACTGTGTACCTTTTGGACTCGCTGTTTGTTTACTTAAATTATAAAGACAGGCAAAGCTTTTGACTGTTCTTTCTTGTAACTTTTTTTTTTCTTTTTCTATGCAGTTGAAGTGTTGCGGTGTGAACAATTACACCAGCTGGACCAACACTACCTGGTTCTCGAGCCACAACAACACAGTGCCTTTGTCCTGCTGTAAAAACACAACATCACAGTGCACTGGCAGACTGGACCAGTTAAACCTGCTCAACACAGAGGTAAACAATGCTGAAACAAGCTTGTTGTATTTCTTGGAGAAGAACAAACAAAACGAGGCCCGAACTTCACGTGATCTGACCTGATTTTATTTTTATTTCAGGGTTGTGAGGTCAAACTGGAGCGTTTCCTACATGATGCCTTGACTTATGCCATGCTGGTCATTCTGGGTTTTGCTATCATAAAGGTAAGCTACTGTTTAGCAGCTCAATGAGCTCTACAGTTCATTAGTCAGTTCAACAGATGGCTTATTTTATAGGCGTAGGCCACATATTGTGCTACTTTAAAAAAAAATGTACATATATTTTTATACCCTCCAGTTGCTTGGATCTGTTAACTGATCCCAAACTGTGTGATATGTCAGCTTGTCAGTCTGGGAAAGCATGTCGAAGTACCGCAAAATGAAATTACACAAATACAAGATTACTCGTGTCTTGACTTCCACTCATGGACAATAACAGTACTGTTGAACGCAACTGTTTTAAACAGAAAGGGGTCAGTGTGACATCTTCAAAATCTTTTCAGCTTTTACAAACTCCACAGATTAAATTATGCATTTCATGCTTGGGGATGACATTACTAGGCAGAAAAAATATCTTTTCCATTGATTATTCTGCATCAAACATTATAATATGCACTCATACCGTTTAGTTCCTTGTTGCGTTAACATTCCACATCAGATCTGATCTCTTCTTTAACATATCACAGTTTGAAAAGTTCATTTTATGCTCTGTGTCTGATCTTTTTTTCCCTCGTCTTCTTCTTTTTCTGTTGCAGTTCTTTGGGATGCTGAGCGTATGCGTGATTACCTGCAAAAGTAACAGCCGGAGGAACAGTTACCAGCCCCTGTATGCCTGAAACTGCTTCTGCAAAAACCTCCTGGTTTCTTTCTGCTAGGTTTTGACTGCTTACTCTGTATTGTGCAGAAGCATCAAGTCATCACACAAATCTGACATTTATTTAAATAGTAACTTACAATAATCTAAATGGGATCATATCAAGAGTCTTGGTAGAGAATTTGGTTAGATCTGGACACATCTTTCGGTTTTTAGATGTTGACTAAATTTCCTGTTTGAGGTCTTTGTTATGACGCTTCCATCTAGTGAAGGCGTTTCCTTACGACCAAAGTAATAAAATGATCTCAAATGTCGATCCCAGTTAGATATTGTTTCCTGAAAGCCTTGTTTTTGTTTTTTTTTTGTTTTTTTTATGATGCAAGCATCCTGTCTCTAGCATAGCCTGACTTTGATCCACCAAGACACCAGAAAGGAAAACAGTCTTCTCACTCTGCTGCATCATGTAGATATTCTTTTAAAGGACGTTATACTTTGAATGTACTTCAGACTATATTTTAAGTTGCTACTGATTGTGAATAAAATGACAGCGGTTTAATGCTTTTGTTTAGATTTGCAATATTTATAGCCACCTGGGTAAATGAATACACCAGTCATTTTACGGTCAGTTGACTATACTGAAACAAATTCTTCTTCTAGTTTGGTGTTTGTTGTGTTTATTATATGTCTAAATTAAAAAAAGGTGGCTATTTTCACCATTATTTTGATTGTGGTGCAGTTGCCTTCTCTTGCATTTCATACAAATCACTCAGCACAGGTGACACTCGGTCAACCACCAGTTATGTAGCATGTTGCAGCTGTGTGAAGAGGGTGGAGATGGGAGATGGGTCTAATCCTCTCATCTCACGTGCTAAAACACCTACCTAGCTTCTTGTTATAAAAGAGGCCACTGTTGCAGTGTAGAGACTGAGTGTCTTATTGAATGTGACCCTCGAGGTTATCTGTCACCTCCTGACTGCAGATAAATAGGCCCCCAGTGTGACACATACAGATGATAGGACTATTCATCTTACATAAGCACTGTCAGTGTTCAAAAAGATAAATAAAAATACTGGGGCCTTATCAGTCAGAACAGCACAGAGGAAGCATCCATGAGCTTGTGGATACAAGAGAATTCTCATTTTTCTAAATCTAACTAAAAAAAAACATAGCTTTTAATGATGTAGTCTGCTTGTTGTCCTCATTTATAACCAGCTCCAGTCTGCCATAAATTAGTATCTATTCAGATGTGCAGCTGCGGCATTTGAGCATGTAGCATGTTTGTTATTGTTGTTTTTGTCGACGAATGTTTAGTTGCAGTACCAAAGAAATACCAGTAGGGGGTGCTGGAGATCCTTAAACTGTAGACTGCATGGGGAGGAGGCCCAATTAACAAACTATGTGCTCAGGAAAGTGGAAGGTGAGACTTAATATTTTGTGGCTGAAGGTCTCGAAGGACCAGGGGGAACTTATTGGAAAGCAGACAGCTCTGTTTCTCCACTCCTCATGCCAGTGATCATTCATCAAGTCCACAATAGTGTTTAACAGAAATGGCTGTTATTCGTCATCAACTTTGGAAAAATCATAAAGACAACAAGCGTATTTTCAGAAAAACAGATAAACACGATTTCCACGCCTTGTTGCCTTAAAGAAATGATCCTCAGTCCTTCATCTTTGTATTGACAAGAGGATCGCATCACTTGTTAGTTGTATCTCTCTTCAAATTGATTGCTCCTCATGTGAGTGAAAATCTTTCTGTAAATGCACACTAATGATGTAAATGACCCTGCTGCTCTGCCTCAGTCAGTCGGTCTCATATCTCCTGACTGCATATCTTATTCAGTGCGCATCCCAGGCTGTGCTGACATTTAGACAGACCTTTCTTTTTACAGAGAGAAGCGCTGGCACACGTACGGCCAGATAACCTTGTCAACTCCACTTTCCTCCCTTGTTGTTGAAGATTTAGACTTTTTTTTTCAATGCTGTCTTACTTTCATGTCAGTTTCATACCTGTCTTTTTCTTTCTTTTTGCTGCTGTCAGTCCTGCAGTCTTGACTTTTTTCCTCTCTTGTCACAGCTCAATCTTACTTTCTGTGTTTCACTGTTAAGATTATTATTATTATTGTTAGATTCAGATTTTCTCCTCCCTGGCCCCCCATCTGTTTTCTGCTGGGGCTCTCTGTTTTTCCTCAACTTCTTTTATATGTCATATCTGAAGTGTTTGCCAAGTGTTACTCAAGGTCATAAGAAATAACTGTTCATTTTCAGTTGCTCATGCAACACGATAGAGGTCAAGAGGAAACACTAGCTTCCTATGGAAAGTAAATTAATTGATAAAGGACAAACAAAGATTGTGTTTGTTTAAAGTTAAATGTTTGTCAGCTCTCCCTTGATTTCCCACACAGTGAAGTCAGAGCATCTTGTAAAGTCATTAAATCTTAAAATCAAGCTGAATATCAACAAGAAAAACAGTGCCAAGAAATCTAAACTTGTTGCTTCGTGGACCAAAATGTAATCCCACCGCCTCTGGTATTTCCCATAATGCAACTGGACAGTTGTTACATCAGCTCCATCCCTTCCTAGTTGACTTCTCTTTCGAAGTCAAGACCAAAACATGTTAACATAAACTTTTTGATATGGTGTTTTACGGCTCACTACTAGTCAGAAATCACTTCATTTACACATGTAAGTAGGTTTGACAGCAGGAACTGATTTGTCAACATACCATTATTTATTCCCTTATGAATCATCTTTGTACACGTACAGATGTGGCCATTTTCTCTCTCCCTCTTTGGGCCATCAGTTACCTGGAAAGACGTTTATCACAAACATGCACAGTGGGCTGTTGAAGCCAGATGCCTTCTCTGACCCCTTTCAAAGACAAAATCCTACTAAGACTGGAATCTCCTGAAGTGAGGTAACGTGAGGACGGCACACATGCAGTGCTGCTATTGACTTTATGCTGAGGTGAGAGAGACAAAAAGCCAGGACAGCAGTTTTTATGTGTCCATGGATTTCTGCGGACTTGAAATCCCACAGTGGCATGCAAAATTGTGAGCCTCCTCTGGACTGGTGTCTATTTCAATATCTGCCAGCTTTGACATCAAACAAGTAACCAAGAGTCCTGCTCAGCTCAAACCATCTGAAGTGCATCGCACTTTACGTGAGAGGGATGTTTGCTTTCATGTTTGCCGTGAAATGAGAAGAGACTCATGCACGAGTGCAGCATCAAGGTCTATTTGTATTATTTCCTCTTGACCTTTATTTTCAGGACACGCTTTTAGACAATGCTCAGACACTAGGAGCAGGTGATCGTGGCATTATGTTGCAGCTGTGGGTGTGTTTCTGTAAATAGCCACCCAGAGCAGACACTGTGATGTCTCCATTTGTCAGATGCTATCATTGTTAATTAGAGAGGGCCTCTAGAAAAGAGGAACAGAAGAGCAGCACAGGCACGGAGTACAAAGGATGAATTGGACCACATGACCAGCAGCATCTCCTATAATCCTGGTCCAAATTTAATCTTCACACATTACATCTTCATGTCACATTAATGCTACCCAGCTCTTTCTCTTCCTTGCCACTTCTTTTTTTCTTCTCATTATTCTTTCTAGTTCTTTTCTTATCTCCAATGTCCAAAATGTTTTCCTAGAGTTCTATCTATTAAAGCTCAGAAATACACATGAATTTGAATCTAAAAAAAATAAAGTAGCCTATGTTTTATTACAAACCTAGAAACAGTCAAACAAAGCTGAACCAAAGACTGCAAGCTCTGAAAAGCAGTTTACTTCGTACTTACTTGTTTAGTAGTTTACTTTCTTAGTGATGATTTTTGTGATTCATCAGAGTTTTCAGTTCCTCCCATCTCATCCTCAGTGGTAAACAAAGGGAGAAACAAAAATACAACAAAAGGATGTAGGAAGAGTTGTTTCATGGTTTTGTGAGCACAGAAAGAGTTTGAACTGTCAATGTCTATTGTCGCTGGACCTGAGGGGAGCATATCAAGACATCACATGAGATATTCAAGTTATTTTTTGTGTCTTAACCCATTATGGCTGGAGGCTCCCTTTAAAATAAGCCTTCTAAAATGTGCTCCATGAAAGCAGAGCTGTGGACCAAAACGTTGTTTTTTCAGCCTCTGATGGCACTATAAAATATGAGGTTAAACCTTCTGCTTTCATACTAAGACTCAGTCTTTACTGC
>JBAMYA010000024.1:5546255-5579113 GCA_037176975.1 Arrhamphus sclerolepis | reverse complement strand
ATATATATATATATGTATATAACAAACTAATTTGTAGCAGCTGCTCCAGGAAAAAAAATGCTCCTGACATTAATGGACAATATGACATATTCAAACTTTGAATACTGCAGCTCAAAAAATGCCACACTAGAATCATTAGAGGGTTTTTTTGTACGTTTGTTTGTGTGTGTGTTTGGCACCCTGATAAAAATAGATTTTACAGGAGTTACTTAAAACAAGGATAAATGTGTCTCGAAGTAAAAACTCTGAATTACTTATTTTTTTACCCTCAGTTAGGCTCATGCACGGTGCTGTCTCTAAATTTTAGACTTATTTATTTTTTAAGAACGCATGTCAGGTGGATCACAGTGGAGGACCATGCAATGCTGCAAATACACGCAGACAAAATATATAATGTTCATGATAATACCAGACAAGATTTACGCTTGTAGGCAAGTCTGTCTTTGTCCTAAATGTTTTTTTATATCCATCAAAAGATCAGACAGGGAGAGAGTACAGGCTCCAAATAGTGCACAATTGTGCATCTATGACATGATGATACTGATAGTGCATGGCATCAGATTCAGTGTCAGGCTTGGCTCTTTGTTAATGCCAAACTCTCTTTATCTACAAACCGGTAAAAACTGATTTTAAATTCTACGTTATCTTACATGGAAAATGAAGAATAGCACTGTCACTCAAATATATATTAGCTTTGCCTCACGTACAACAGAATACACTTAGCAAACAAGGAAAAGCTTGCGCCCGAACAGGGACTTGAACCCTGGACCCTCAGATTAAAAGTCTGATGCTCTACCGACTGAGCTATCCGGGCGCTCGTTGTGAGCACACTGTCGCAGAGTAGTTTTCATTAAAATATTATAAAATTTACGTCAAGTTTTTTTTAACCTTCAACCTGTTATGCTTATGCATATATTTTAACCAATGGCTAAATGTGGCTTTCACAGTGCGGTGTTATGGTTATAGCTTTACTGGAGAATTAATTTGTAATAATTAAGAAAAAATATATATATATTTGAAAATTAATTATTTTCGTCTTTTTTCGTGTGTTTAAACCACATACGCACATATATACGAAATCACAAATTCCTTTTTTTTTATTTTATGCAAAGATGAATAACTTATGTGACAATTCGGCGAACAAGGAAGTAACATGAGTTGCTTCTCCTCCGTCTTCTTCTTCTACGCTAGTGGTTGGGGCTGAGCTAGGCTAAAGCCCTGCATTCCTTGTTTAGCTTTGAAGTGACTTCTGTTCAAAAATGTTAAGGAAAAAAAACATGTGACTCTCTCAAATCACGGTTAACAACAGCTAAGTACGAGTACCAAATATGTCAGTGTTTCGCCTCGCTGTCTTCCGCACGATTCGGCCTTCAGCCAGTCTGTTAAACAGACAGATATGCTCTCAAAACGTCGGGAACCTCCAAGAGAGACGCAGCATCACCTGTACGCAAAGCTGCATGTTAATTGCAACCCGTCTATGCAGCTCTTCGCCACATAACCCGAAGGTGAGGCAAAAGTTTCAGTCCTGTTAGCAGTCAATAGAAAACAGTAATCAGTCAAACTTTAGCTTGTTTGGCATTTCTGCAGGTCCCAAAGGTGGCAACATGGAAACCAGTACCAGAGCACCAGCTTCCTCCGGTAACACCTCATACTTAACTAAGATATCACTTGAATTATATCTTAAAGTCTTGAAATCCATGACATATATGAAGAAACATTTTACATTTATTAAGATGCAGATATCAGAGTTTGGGAGACCCTCGGTACAGACAGAGATGTGTTCGGCGTGTCAGAAAGTGTAACCTCAGTTTTTGTTGTTGTTGTTTTTTTCTTTTTATTGAATAATTGAGCATAACATATAAACAACAAGAGGTTACATTACAAAAGGAAAATCCTCCAAGTGAATCAAAAATATGCTTAGTAATAAAATTCCAGATTGAAAGTAACCTCAGTGACCTGGTATTAGGTCAGTACTTCACATAACTAGATACTTTTCAGAAACCCAGAGTGCCCCTGATTAGAGATATCCACATTATGGGTGGACGATATGACCTAAAATTTATATCACAGTATGTTTTTCCGCTTTAATGAAAATGTTTTACTGAAATCAACACGCCTTGACTTTTAACTACTAATCACAATTTTCTCCTCAAATGGTTTGGTACAGAAACAGCAGTGTGACATCACAACACACATTTAACATTTTGTACAGCCCGCCCTTCTTGCAAAGTGATTATAGTTTTAAGTAAAATAAACAGGCTTAGTTAGATTGGAAATAAAAACTCTACAAAAAAATTTTCCACATGTGTGGTTGTAAAATATGAAGGCCAAAAAACAAACAAACAAAAAGCTAATTTAAAATATAAATTTTGAGGGGTGGGACTTAAATATATTGAAAACAAGAACATATAAATAATATATTTAGATTTCTTTTTCAATGCAGAACAAACAAGATGCACAAAATGAAGTGCAGTTCAAAAAGGGTTCTAAAAAGTTAGATTCTTTGCCAGGAATATCGATCTGACGACGCTTTCTGGTGTCAATGCTGCTCTGAAACATGTAACTACATTACCACTAACGCTGAATGCACGCTCAGATGGTGAGCTGGTTGCTGGGATCCATAAGTGCTTTTTAGCCAGGTGTCTAACAGGTGGAAAGTAAGTACAGTGAAAGCACCACCACTCCAGAGGATCTGACTCACTGTCAGCAGCAGCCATTATTAAGTAGCTGTTGATCTCCAGCTGTACATCTTACTTTGGTGATTCACTACTTTCAAGATATTTGGGGGGGGGGGGGGGGTGCCGTGGCTACTTTTGGCCTTCTGAAGTTGTGAAGGTGTGCTTGATGATTCCATTTCCGTTTGGTTTCTTTGTTGAAGAGGAAGTCTGAAAGTCGACCACTGGCCTCAGCTGCTGCCCCAGCTTGGAGCAAGTAAGAGGGAGGGATGCCAGTTCTGCCCACCAAAGGACTGTAAAACACATACTGTGTGCTACAGTTGTTAAAAATACACGTTTCATTTATGATAAATAGATTTGGCATTTACAATTAGATGAAAATGCTTCAATTTAGATCTTTAATGAAGGTGAAGCTTTCTTTTTTTTTTTTTTAAACCTTAAGAGAACAAGTGTATTCACAATGTGAAGACAACAGGAGGGTTAATGGCATGTATGCTCAATTATGATGAGCATTTGTTTGAACTTCACAAGCAACAGAGTGAGTAGTTATGATAGCAAACTTGGTAGGTTTGCTAAACAAACAGGAAAGCACAGAAAATAAGACTCGTTCTTGTATTTTATTAAATACAAGTCATGTATGTTTATGCATCTGGCATGCCTCAGTGTCAGAATCAGTTCAAAGCATTTCCTGCTCACCAGGTTTCACCATCATGTTGGCAGGAGATAACTGATTGTAAGCTGTGGTAGAATCAAGCAGCGTCAGGGTGAACAGAGAGGGAAAACGAAAGCATGTTTAGAGTGTGACGTCACCTGAACAGGTGTGTAATAAACTGCGTTACACACCCTCACATGTTTTCGCTTTATGTTCACTTGTTGAACTGTGACTCAGGATGAATTTTATTGGGAAACACTGTAATTCCCAAAGGAAAATTACATGCTGCAGTTTAAATTGAGAATAAATAAATAGAACAACTTGAAATTTTTATTTTAGTATTAAAAAAAATAGAAAAAAACTTGAAGAAGGTTGGAAGTGTACCAGGCTTATTTAAGATCTCCAGAGAATACCATGAATGCATTGAGCTTTTGTAATAGGGGTATAATAATCCATCAGCCTACATAGATACATTAATTTAATTATGATTGATCCACTAGCCTTTATACAAAAGGAAAGCATCAATCAGACATCAATACATCTAATCCTCAGCAAAACATATGATCAATGGACACTTAGTGGTCTGATTTTATTAAAATTGAAATAACATATCAGATGTTGAAACTGAGACATTGTACCATTTCATAGATGATGGTTAAGTGAATCAAAGTCATTTCATATCAAGATGAAACTTGTGATTTACATCCCTGTGTCGTACACATGGGCTTCATACATGTTGTAGCTTTGGAATAATTGAGCTGCAAGAAGAGACATGCAGTGTCAGCAGGTTGAACAGATGAACTCTGGGTAGACAGAAACTTGAATATCTAACCTTCGAAAGACTATTTGTAAACAATATACAGTATATGTCTTAACAATACTAGACTTTTGCAAATATGTCAAAAATGTAATTAATATCTGAGATTTCCAAACACTGAAAAGTCAAATACTGGGCCTAAGCACAATTATGTAAGTAATTGATTATCACCCTTGTCCAGGTGGCTCAGGGTCCTGCCCTGCAGTCCAACAACTGCGAGGTGGACTCTGGCCTGCCCTGTGCTGGGTGGTTGCTATGGTGATGGGCTCTGTGGTTTGGGTGGGCTGGCTCCTGGTGTGAACAGATCCCCCAGATACTGTTTTCTCACATTAGTGCCAAGCCAGATAGTTATTTGTTTGTTAATTTATTTATTTCTAGTTAGTTTATAGTGTATTTTTATACCTACACTCCATTTAAGAGACAGAAAAGAAGAAGTTTATGTTCGTGCAGAACTGTTTGCGTGTGTGTGCGCATGTGTGCAGGGTGCTTTCTATATGTGTTTCTAATTGTTATACTTTTGGTGTGTGATGGCTTTTATGTGTTTTTATTATTATTTTCTTTTTTTAAAATACATGTACATTGTTTTTATTATGTAAAGCACTTTGTGTTGCCTTGGGGCATGAAAAGCGCTTCATAAATAAAGTTTGATTTGATACCTATATAGCCACAAATGCAAAAAGAAAATTATGAATGTTATAGGAAGCCTTTTTATTGATTTATTACCACCCACATTCTCTAGATTAACCTGACAAAAGTTGATTTATGTTAGCAGGTCAAATAAAAATAAAATATCAAAAAATAAAGTGTTGAAAACTATAAAAAATTAAGGTGACATGTATTTACCTGTTTGTGTTTTTGGTTTCTCTTTTTAATTAATCTTACCAACCAATATTTTCCAACCTTCTTTTTTTTTTTTTTCCTGGTAGGCAGTAGTAGTAACTGATGGAGAGCGTATTTTAGGATTGGGGGACCTGGGTGTTTATGGAATGGGCATACCTGTTGGAAAACTTTGCCTGTACACTGCCTGCGCTGGCATCAGACCAGAGAAATGTCTGCCCGTGGTGATAGATGTTGGCACAGACAATGAGGTAGGGAGGTTATGTATTTATTCTGTGTGTGTACTGTACTCTTAAGCACTCTGGTGAAATAATGTGATACAGAAAATCTGTTTATCCTTGTGATCACACTAGACTCTGCTTAGAGATCCACTTTACATGGGCCTGTACCAGAAGCGAGACCGCTCTCAAGCTTATGATGATCTGATTGATGAGTTCATGGAAGCTGTAGTGGACAAATATGGGCAGGACACACTCATCCAGTTTGAGGACTTTGGGAACCACAATGCATTCCGCTTCCTCAGGAAGTACAGGGAGAAATACTGTACCTTCAATGATGATATCCAAGGTTTGTGTTGCAACTTTTGGAAGTTCTTAATGGTACAATCGTTCTAAACTTTACTAGATGAGAATGTCTGAATATTGTTATTTTCAAGGCAGACACTCGATTGTTGACCACTCTGTTCTTTTGAATATTTGCATTCCTCCAGGCACTGCATCTGTAGCCCTTGCTGGTCTGTTAGCAGCTCAGAGAGCCATTGGCAAACCTATCACTGAACACCGTATGCTTTTTCTGGGAGCTGGAGAGGTAAGATGGCATTTACACAAGTCTTCCAATTTGACATTCTATTCTCATGCTCTGGGTTTCTAAAGCACCTAGAGTCAATAGGCACTATATCGCTATATAAATGAAACAAATTGAATATTCAACTAAATAGGATACAGGCTTATTTGTCAGAGAGTTGCTGCCCTCTACTGACCAAAGCTGGCAACAACAGTACAATATCATGTTACAACATAATGAAAACTAAAATATGAAGAAAAAAAAATACACATCATTATATTTTTATTTAACCCCCCAATACGATCATAGGCTGCCCTTGGTATTGCCAATCTGATTGTAATGGCCATGATGGAGGACGGGCTGACCCAAGCTGAGGCCAGACAGAAGATCTGGATGTATGATGCCCATGGTTTACTCGTGAAGGTTGGTAATTATGATACAAGCTCACTGTGTGTCCACTGCCTCACTGGTAAATGCATATTAATTCCCTCCAATGTGTACAACTCCAGGACAGGCCACAGAAGACGGATGGTAACCAGGAGGCCTTTGTCCATGACAGTCCAGGGGAGGTACACAGCTTCTTAGATGCTGTCAACACCATAAAACCCACAGCTATCATTGGTGAGGGAGATCTTTTTTTTTGTTTGTTTGTTCTTGGAATGTGGACATTGGAGCTTCTAATGCACTGTCAGAAACTTCATAATTTAATTCTACCTTCTTTCAGGTGTGGCTGGAGCTGGACGTCTGTTTACTCATGATGTCATCAAGGCCATGGGAGCTATGAATGAACGACCAATCATATTTGCTCTGAGTAACCCGACCAACAAAGCAGAGTGCACAGCAGAGGAAGCCTACAGCCTAACTGATGTACATAGCTCTTGTGTCACTGTTTGAAATCAAGCACCAAGTCAAACAGCTGGCTAAGTCTACCATTGCCGTCTCTCACAGGGTAGATGTCTTTTTGCAAGTGGCAGTCCATTTGGTCCAGTTACCCTGAGTGATGGCCGTGTCTTTACTCCAGGACAAGGAAACAATGCTTACATCTTTCCAGGTGAGAGATAAAAGACAATGTATACTTTTAATTTACTTAAACAACGATAAGATTGCAATATAATTATTTACTCTCAGTAAATGACAGAATAAGAAAATCAAAAGCTTTGGGTTTTTGCATTAGTTTCATTATTGAATATTACATCTAGATGATGGACAACATACAAAAAGTCACTTTTCGGTGTTGGAAAACTTTTTGTTTTTTAATTATTTATTTTTATTTCAGGTGTGGCCTTGGCTGTGATGCTGAGTGGAGTTAGACACATCAGTGATACAGTATTCTTAGAGGCTGCTAAGGTCTGAAGACTTCACTTAGTATTTCTCTATCCTTTCTTTAGACTTAAGTGCTCTCTTGCCTCACCCTCATTCAATCCATCCGTTTCTTGCTGACTTTGTCTTGTATGCGTATACTCATCTAACCCCTCTAACTCTTTGATGTCTCCTGTTCCTTCTCTTTCTAGACTCTGGCATAACAGATGAAGAGCTTTTAAAATGCTGATCCATCTGTGTTCTTCCCTCTTTTGCTGGGCTGATTTTACCTCTAACAATGACCAGTGCAATGACTGATCACACAATGCTATCATGTTCAGTGTTATAAATGCCGTATGCTAGTAGTTGTGGTTTGATCAGTTAAGAAACTTGATGAAGCAAAACTCATTTATTTGTTTGTGGTGTTTTTGTAATTGGGAATCAGGTAAAAACTGTAAATACACATGACTATAGATGGCAAACAAAGTATGTCACAAGCAAATAATTACAGTTGCCTTCATCTCCTTGCTTTTGGTGTGTTAAAATGGGTCATGAGAATACAAATGTTTTCATACTTCTTTCAGACACTTGCTGAGCAGCTGACGGATAAAGAGCTGGAAGAGGGCAGACTCTATCCCCCTCTCTCAAACATCAGAGAGGTTTCTGTCCAGATGGCTGTCAAGGTAAGTCCTTAAACATCTTTTTTTTTCTTTTTTATTCAGTTTTAGCCAATTCATCTTCCTCTTATGTTTTTTTTAGTCCAGAACTGAGCCTGAAAAATGGTCACAAAACTATGCTAATTACCTTGTTATGACTATTTCTCTTCAATACCAGTTCGGTTTTTTTCCTGCTAACCTATCCACAATTCCCCACAATAAAGTATACCGTCAACAAAAACATTCAGATGCACAGAAATTTTAATTAATTAAAGAAAACAAAAAACTTCTTTTTTTCAACTTCATATGTTTTTTTGCACTTTGTTGTTTTGAGCTACTTGAGTAAGTGAATTTCCCTGCTGTGGGATTAATAAAGTTTTTGATTCAAGAGAAGTAGGATGCACCTGACTCATTTGAATATAATTACAAAGGATTTAAGTTTTTAATACTCTAAAAACCAATTATTGGCTTGTAATTGAAAATTTTTAGTAAATCTTAGTAAGTTGAAGATATCGAAGAGATGAGCTTGAAAGTCAAACGTGGAAACCGAGAGGATCTGAAGGCTTCAACAGCAGAGTGCCTGTTCCAGTGTCCTTAATCAATTAAATTTTCTCTTCTTCACTGCAGGTGGTGCAGTATGTCTATGCTAAAGGCATGGCGTTCCGCTACCCTGAGCCCATGGACAAAAACGCTTTTGTACGTGCCACTGTGTGGAACACAAGCTACGACTCCTTCCTGCCAGACACCTATGATTGGCCAGGTGTCAGTTTCAGCCCGAAGACTGATTAAGAAGAAGTAGAACACACCCTCACTGTGCCCTGTGTTGAATTGACCCTCTCCTTCTTAGTTTTTTTCCCCCACCCTAATTTTTAAGATCTGTTATCACAGTGCAAATGTGCCTATGTAATAGGTCTGCAGGGCACCTTTTCCGTGCTTCTTTGTCTCTGCATTTGCACTAATGAGGTCATTATTTGATCTATGAAAATTAGAGTGGAAAAAAAAAACAGAAGAGGAAACATCTGTGTGGGAATAGCTGCTGTCGTAACTTTGTATTGAAACCTGTGCAGACACGGAGGGCCGCCTGGTGGTGGAAATGTGCAATGTGGTAATTAGTTTCAGTGGGAAAGTGATGGATGCCATCAACCTTTCTGCTTTGAAAGGCTGCGCATGTCATATATTCTCGCAAGCCAAACCCCCAGCACTTAAATTACTTTTTTTTTTAAGGAAATTAGAATATGCTGCATTGTAAAGCAAACCATGTGAGTAAAATACATCTATTTCAACAAGACAACTGTATTTAGAGAGCACCATCAAGTTTTCTTTTTACTCCACTTAGAAACTACCTAACGTCAGATAAACGTTTTCACGTATAGATTTCTGCATTGCCTTTTTTCACATCATGGTTGTCCTCTGATACATCCGGTCTGAGACATTGAGCAGAGCAAGAGGGTTAAAGAGCTGACTAAGTTCATACACAGAGGGGAAAAAGAAAAACAATGTAACTGATGGGACAAATTAAGTAAATATTTAAAGGCAGACATCTTAAGTAAAAGTGATAAGATTGAATTAAGGGATGCTAATTGAAATTCACATCTAAAGTCATTCAAGGCAGCCCTGTAGCCAGTTAGTACATGAATATGCACTCCAGCATTTGATTTACCAAATGCTCTTGTCACCTTCTATTTATTTCTTTTTTAAATATATATTTTGTGTATCAACACTCCTTTAGTCAATTATAGTGAATTCTCCATGTTTAAAACAAAAACTATGTAGAAATGGGATATTAACTGCACCTTAAATATTGAAGGAAAGTATCTGCAGTATCAAATTATAAGATTAGTATTAACTATCCATGCACTTTTGGTCCCCTTATAGTTTATGCTCCATTGAATTCATTTATGCGTGTTGTGATGTTGCTGAGTGGGTTTCAGCTCTTGAAATATGCTGCACAACAAGACAAAAAAAAAAATTCTGATATACCCTGAAAGTTATAACATGAAAGAAAAAGGTGAAAGAAGTGAAGTTCAGCTTATCTGAGAGAGAAGAAGGGAACAAAAATCATCCTGTTTAGAATGAGAAATTCTATCTACACATGGCCCTGTCTCAACCATCTTGAAATGAACATTTTAAATATGTCATGCACACTCCTTTGTGGAGGAAAAGTAGTTTCTTTTTATTTTGTTGGCAAGTTAAAGATGAAACAGGATATGTTTATTGTCAAATGCAAGAATTAGAGATGCTCTGCCTTTATAAACTGTGTGTAAGTGCATACACAAACTCCTATATGACTAAAATTTATTTCTCACTCCAGTGTTTTTTTTTTTTTTTTTCTTCTTTACATACACTTTCATCATCAGAATTGTCAATGTTGTACATTTAGCTTTAGGTAACAGCTATATATGTACAGACTGACCACAGGATACTGTACAAGGACTATCTAAACTCCTGCAATGAAGTGCCTGAAAAATGTTCAGCATCTGTGATATTGTATGTTGAGTATCATAATCACTCCATGCTCCTCTGTGAGCTCAACATGCTGCTGGTGGAGTTAAACAACTCCACGGTACACACACACACACAAAGGTTTAATTGGTTTTGTACAGAATGGTGTGATTGTTGTGTGTGACATTAAAGGTGTTTCTCTGTGCAGCTTCAGGTTGTAAAGATGCATTTTTAAAGGCTAAATTCTCTACACACAAGAATTTTATTCTATCAAAATGCTTGTGCCTGTCCATAACATGCTCACTGTAGCTGCCTCTGTCCTTACTGTGTTTTGTCAGGGTGAAAAGTGTTTTTTGTTTTTTTTGGGTCCACCCATTATGAAGTCAGTTTCACTGAAACACACATTTGTGTAATGTTGCCCTCGCATGATGTATTGTATTTAAAGTTTATTTTCAATATATTTGTATGAATTAAGTGGTGCATTTGAGCTGCTTTAATAAACTTGATGTTATATTTGCATAATAAAACCCTTCTTACATTGACTTTGTCACTGTTTTTCTTTTTCTTCTTGTTAAGATCCATATTTTATTTAATTTTTGAAATATCTGTATTAACTAGCTCCAGTATTACTGGTGTGCTCACTGGATTCTGCACCCATCACTTCCCATTAACTTTGGGGTAAGATGGGCTTGTTACCCTATTCGGGCTCATGGCTGGTGAGGACACACTGGCCCAGCATACCAGGGCCAACTGTGATCCAGCCTGGAGTACTGGTTGTGGTCACTGGTTGATGCTGAGCAAGTGTTCAGAGTCATCATCACTGCTTTATTTGAGGCTGCTGGTCTGCTTAGCCTCTGATAAGTAAATAATATTAGAATAATTTAGAAAGCACATTTAAATCACAGTTTTAACTGACCAAAGTGCTGTACAGAGGAAATACAGGAATACATGAACACATTTACAGTTGAAACCAGAACTTTACATACACTATATAAAAATACACATAACCTTTTTTCCCTCACTGACATTAAATCAGACAGACTAAAATTAAATATCTAGCCATCAGCCAGGAAGCAGACAGAATATGTCACAAAGATGAACATGTTTTTTGTGCTAAATATATCGACCTCAGAGCAACTGTATAACACCTTGTAAAGACGTTGGCTGAAGCTAGTAGGAGAGTGTCCCTGTCCACAGAAGCCCTGTACTCAAATGGGTCAAAAGGCCACTCAGCAAGGAAGATGCCATTACTCCAAAAGCAATATAAAAAGCCAGATTACAGTTTGCAAATGCACACTGGGCAAAGACATTAATTTTTGGCGACATGTCCTATTGTCTAATGAAACAAAAAAATAAATAAATAAACATTTGGCATTAATGACCATAGTTACATTTGGAGGATAAATGAGGAAGCTTGAAACCCAGAGAACACCATCCAAAATGTGAAGGACAGGGGTGGCAGCATCATGTTGTGAGGGTGTGTTCCTGCAGGAGGAACTGATGCACTTCACAAAATAGATGGCATCATGACGAAAGCACATTATGTAGATATATTGAAGAAACATCTCAACACATCAGCAAGGAAAGATTTAATGTCAGACAGCTTGGGTCTTTTATAGAGTAAACGTCTGGTTTCAACTGTATAAACATCACATCTGCGCCATATTAAACTGGTATGTTAGTCATAATGAAAGTGAAGAGGAGGACTGTAAAAAAAAAAAAAAAAAGAAGGTCAAACCAGCAGGTTGAGTCAGCAGCATACTTTCAATTTAACATGCTGTACTCGGCTGTAAAATAACAACTACAACTCCCGGTACACCACTGCGCTATGTACCGTCGCGTGTCCTGCGTCATCAGCACGTGACGTACGTATAGTACACAGGAGCAGGGGCACGTTTCATCCAGCGTGAGGGGATGTGATGAGGTCTTGGTTATTTACACTGTTAGTTTGAGGAGCAGTTGGTTTACCGGTTGCTCTGTCACTTTGGGAGGATGACCATGGACTTGACTTTCCTCGGGACCGGTTCGGCTTACCCGTCTCCACATCGCGGAGCCTCGGCTCTGGTGCTGCGCATGGACGGGGAGTGTTGGCTGTTTGACTGCGGAGAGGGAAGCCAGACGCAGCTGATGAAGAGCCAGCTCAGAGCCGGTAAGACCAGAGGCTCCACACACACCAACACTCACACTACATATTCAGGAACATCAGTTCAACAGTATCACACACACACACACACACACACACACACACACACACACACCAACACTCATGGAAGGAGATTCAGAAAAGACCTAATTCATGAGTAGCAGGTATTTTGAATAATTTATGTCTACTTTGACTTCACCTTACATGCTTCAAACACTTAGATTTAATTGTAGGGACATTGTCTTCTGTCTTGCATTTGTGTAATGTTATGCCACCACGTCCGCGCAGGTCGAATCACCAAGATTTTCATCTCCCACTTGCATGGAGATCACTTGTTTGGTCTGCCTGGTCTCCTCTGCACCGTGAGTCTCAACACCAACGCTGAGCCCCAGCAGAACCTCAGCTGTGTGGACATCTACGGGCCCCGGGGCCTTCGGCATTTTCTCAGGGTGACGCTTGGTCTCACAGGATCGCAGCTGCTGTTCCCATATGCAGGCAGGTCCAAAGCTAACACACTGACACCTCGTGTCTGAGGTTTCATAAGACTTGATGCAGGTGACACGTGTCAGCTTCAGACAGTGTGGTGGATATTCTGACACAGACAGCAGTCTACTGTAGTATTTGTAGTGTTGGGTCCTTTGAATAAAGATATTTCACCTTTTTATTAAACTTTTAAGTAAGACTACCTCTTGAAACCATGCTGCCTGAGGGAGGAACTGAAACTTCCTCATACTCTTTATGATGTCTGTTCTTATTGACTTCTTTAGCTCTCTCTCTCTTTTTGTTTTGCTTCATCCATACCCAAGTAACATATTTTGCTCTTCTGTATGTTTCTGTAGTTCATGAGCTGGAGCCCACACCTGACCAGTGTCCAGAAGAGGGACGGCTCAGCCTGGAGGTAGGCATTTTATTTAGTTATTTTTCACACATTGTCATTTTTACTCATTTGATGTGCAACAAGGCCTATGTACTGTATAATAATTATAACACATTTACACATGGATATGGAATTAATTTGATATGAAAAAAGGTCGGATAGCAAAAGGGTATGAAAAATGTATTATACATCCATGCTTTCCAGAAACTGCAGCCTTTGATTTTCTACTAGTTCTCATGTCTCTAGATGACAGCAGCGTGCGTCCCCCTCCATCCACAGGAGCGCCCGGGCAGGGCGATCTGCTTGGATGTCTCTAATGAATGTTACCACCTCTTTGAAGACAATAAGTTTTCAGTCAAAGCCTTCAGGTTGTTTCACCGCATCCCTTCCTTTGGGTTTTGCATTCAAGAGCGCGATCGACCCGGAAGACTGAAGACAGAAGTGCTGAAGGAACTAGGTAAGAAATTTTTCTTTCCATTTAATCTTTTCTTTTTTGAATCTAAAAGGACTACATTCAGTTTTCACCTCGGTGCAATCCCCCCATGCCCTAACAGATTTTGACGATGATACACCTACCATTCCTTGAGTATTCTTTACTTCTGTAGATGTTGTGGACGGGTTTTTCTTCACAGGGGAGAGGATTCTGTGATCATACACTTTAACTGTCTTCTGTCTTTTAATATTGTTGACCTCCCCAGTCCGTTCTTTCTATGTAATCTGCTGATTTGGCTACACATAATGCTTTTCTACCTTTTAGGTTAATTTAAAATAGAGGTAGCTTGCTTAAAATGTCTTCAATTCCTAACTAGTAAATGCCATGTTTGACCTTTATTTTATAAATGCCTGCAGCGCTGAGCTTTAATTTTGATTTAGCTAAAACTCGTTGAACTTATTTAAGCCCTCCATTTCTGACAAAGAATCCTGTAAGAAGTGCATTAGACTGAATTAGTCTGGCTGGTCTCATTTTGTCCATCTCAGGTCTGAAACCAGGACCTCTCTACGGACAGCTCAAAGCTGGGGAGCCAGTAACCCTCGAGGGTGGACGCGTGGTTCTGCCCACTGAGGTGCTGGAAGAAGATATTCCAGGAAGGAAGGTCTGCATTTTTGGGGACTGCAGCTCAGTGCTCGGCGAGGGACCACTCCGGTTGTGCAGCGGAGCGGACGTGCTGGTTCACGAGGCCACGCTTGGGAATGAGCACAGAGAGAAAGCGGTGGACCATGGACACAGCACACCTGGGATGGCGGCGGCGGTGGCTCGGGCTTGCTGTGCACGGAGGCTGGTCCTCCATCACTTCAGCCAGCGGTACAAACCCAGCTCCCTGCAGAAGGAGGGAGACGAGGACAAGGTGTCAGAGCTCAAGAGACAGGCTGAAGAAGCTCTGCAGGACAGAGGTGTAGAGGTAACTCTGGCTGAGGACTTTATGACTCTGACCATCCCTCTCCGAAAAACAAGGTAATGCACAAGTTTAGTTTTACTGGTATTGCTGGTCTGATTAAAGATGATGAGATTGTGATGAACAAATCTAACAAATTTTAAACACATGGCTCTAAACATTGCTTTCATACCATAAATTACAGCAAAACTGTTTTTAATCAACCAGATATAACATGTAAAGTTTTTCTTACCGCTCTTTTTTTTTCAATTAAAGTGCCCTTTTACTGATGATGGGTAGGTCTTTTACTCAATAAACATGTTAAATGTGGCATGTGAAGAAAGAAAAATTCCACGTCAAAGCAGATTTTATTATATTATAGGTTTTTGATGATGCTTTGCATCATAATCTGCTCTTGGTCCATTTGAGAAATACTGATGTACATTTTCCTCGTGTGAGCACTTCTTGACTCCTCTGCATGTTTGCGTTACTTAGCAACGATTTAAAAAAAAAAAAAAAAAACGAATCCAAACCGCTCTTAAAGTCAGAAGTAGGTCCTGTTGGATAAAATACACGATGATTGAAACCACTATTTGATTGAGACTATTAGCTGAGATCACTTCATCAGTTGCTATTTAGAAAGGTAAGAATGACTGAAAAGTCTCTGATTAATCAAAAGAAAGGTCAAATTTGTAACAGCTGTGTTCAGCATGATAGCAGTTATTAAAGCTTAAAGTCTGTATAATTGATTTTATTTTCAGACATGCAAATGCATTGGAAGCAGTGGACATTCTATTCCAAATCAAAACATGAAGGAAATTCAAACACAGAACCTCGTGCAGCTCGTGCGCAGTCATCCAGAGCAGACAGAGCATCACTGGGAGCTCTGTAGTCAGACTGAGAATCATCGATTAGCTTAGAGTTCATATATGAAGTTTTTCACATGTAAAACTGTATTCTTGGGTATTTCCCCAACGAATACGAGGGAGGATTAATCTAATCAAAGTGTTAATTTGTTTTGATACGGCTCCTGCACGGTAACTTTGAATCAGCTGTGCTGCTTTCTCGCCCCCTATCGGCCATAGTGGTCTATGACACCCGTAAAATAACGACGAAAAGAAATGAAAAAAACAAAAAAAAAAAAACAAAAAAAAAAAAAAAAACAGGAAATTTGAAGTTATTATATCTATGTATTTAATTTTATCTTATTTTAATAAATGGGATTGCTGAACTTAAATGCTTTATTTTATTTTATGCAGGCTGGTCAAACAGCTTGGCAGTCAGACTGTCATCACAGAACCTGCTGTTGTAATATGTTCAGGATGTGGTGTTAGCATCTTATTAAAGAAAGCAGGCGCTGAAACTCAACCGGTGATCTGCAGCAGGTTATGAACAGTTTATTCAAGCCGCATGCATGAGTTTTCTCGTGATGTCATCATGTATATGTCCAATAAAAGTACTTTATAGTACTTTTAAAGGAAAAAATAAAACTGATTTTTTTTTCATTCAAAATATCAAGAATTTTGTCTTAATCTCCAATACACTTCAAACATATTTTTAAATTCATTTAATAGGAATGCATATTTTAAATATATATATCGTAAACAGTAAACACCCCTTTATGTCAGTTGAAGTTAAATAAAGATATTTCAGTCATAAAATCCTTTAATTTTTATTTATTTATTCATTAAATTATCTTCCTGCTTACTGCACTACAATAGCTATTTGAGCCAAACAGTAGTTATTTACAACCTATATACAAAAAAATAATCAACAGTTCATCCAAGAAAAATAAGTAAATTTTATTTTACTACACAAAGAGCTGTACTTTATAAAACAAGTTATTATGAAAGTTAAAAAAAGAAACAAACAAAAAACATCATGTGTCTCATTTGTTAAAATAAAGTTTGTTAATAATAAATACTATATATTTATATATATATAAATATATATATCTATATACTACTACCATATTATGGTAATAATACAGATACGTGAAATGTGTAATTCAGTTAGAACAGTATTTCTGATGCACAAACACAAATACAACTTGATTTATAAGCAGCTTCTGGTCTGTGGACTGAATTTTGAGACTCCCCTGACATGCTTCAACTCACAAATGCATTTTTTAACAGTATTTCTAAACAGTTAAAAGACTGTTTTTGAAATATCTCCTCAATTTTCCACAACTTTGAACATTAATCCCATAACTCAAACTACTTTCCCAAAACCTCTGCTTCTTGCTGTAAAGGAAGCTGTTGTCAAATCGAGCCCCAAGCACAGAAAGATGTAGAACGCTACAGAGAAATCTGCAAACGCTATGAGGAAAAAAGGAAAACATAGCTTTCAGAACATCATACTGTCAAAATAATATTATTCATAGCAGGCCAAATGCATCATGTCACAACCCGCAGAAAACTCGTATCCATCTAGAGGTTTTAGTAACAAAGTAAAAGTAAAAATACTGTGTAAAAACATAAAATGAAAAAAGAAAGAAGTTCTTCATGAGCAAACAGTATATGCAATATGTCATTCGGCTACAGCATCGTGTCTTCTGGCTGGGTCAGGCCACATTCTTCCAGGCCGATGTTTATCAGATGCCATAATAAGCGGGCCGATGTACTGTCTTATGGCCGATATTAACCAGATTTATGTTTGCTAACTGGTGTAGCCTTGTTTGAATGGTTTAATATGATTGGCGTATGAGTGAATCATTTCCCATGTGAGGTACATTCTTATGATTGGCTGAAACATGGAAGATATCTGAGTTGTTGCAGATCATTCTGCATTTGTGAGTTGAGGTATGATAGGGGAGTCTCAAAATTCACACGCAAATGCAATGAAGTCCACAGACCAGAAGCCATTTGTAAATCAAGTTATATTTGTTGTGCATCAGAAATACATGTGAATCTTGTTTGATTGAAAATAAATAGTATTTTGACATTATCCAACTTCCTTGGCTGTGTTCTGTGGTTTGAACAGCTGATTCCTCTTCAAAGTAAAAGGCCTTTGCACATTAGCACAAATCTGGAATCCCTGTAGTCCTCTTCCACGAGGGCTCCGTCCATGGGGCGCGACAGCTGCTGAAGGGTTTGCTGAATATGAAAGTGGCGTGGATGTGCAACAACGTCCATCGGATTTTAGCTATCAATATTGAAATGAACTCCAAAGATTTAAAGAGTTAACGCTGAAGTGCACTGAAGCTGTTCTGACAGCGTCGCGCTTTAGTTTCACGTTGTCATTTCATCCATAGACAGTGTAAAAAGTAAGTGTGAAAAGAACGTGGGTTTAATTAAGGAAAGATAAATATTCACACCCTTTACTGAAAGTACAAACGTAGCTTTGTAAAACGACTGTTAAGACATTGGAAATTCCACTGAAATTTGTTCTTACGTTTAAGCCTTGACAGTTTTTGTAATTTTAATACTCTTAACGCTGGAAGGTTGTGGGTTTTGTGTTAATGATTTTTTTTTCTCTTTTACATTTTTCACATAATAATCAAACAGTCATCTGTGAACCTTTTCCAGAGCTTTATTTCTGGATCTGTACACAAGGTATTAAAGTACAACAGAAAATACAAAATAATGTTTAACAAAAGGAAAAACAAAAACAGCAATGTTTATGTACAATTCATATAAACAATAAAGATAGCTTCTTGAACATTTCTCATAGTGAAGATTTTGATTGTCTATATTTCTGGATAAACATTTTTAAGTTTTGTAGGTTTTTTTTATTCACAAAGGTGTTTCCGTTTTCAAAGGACTCGTTTTCTTTTTCAAAACCACAACTGCTATATTTTTTTTTTCTTTTTAAACTTCAAAACACAATACAAAATATAAAATAAATTTGTTTAGTGCTTTCTTGCACACAAGTCTCATACCAGAGATATCAATAAAATATCACATTTTCGAGTTCACAGGGTGGTGAAAACCTACTTATACTACTTAATGGCCTTTACATTCTGACAGTTCTCTTAAGTTTTTGTACAAACCACAGGTGAAATAAATATCACTGCACTGCTAAAGCTAGAAGAGCTCGGAGGACCTACTGCATTATGCACATTGCATTAAAAGAGAAACTAGCTCTCCACATACTTAGAGCAGCAGCCATCCCTTTACCATCAAGACAAATATAGACAACATGTAAAGATTTTTTTTTTTCCCCCAAGGAAAGAAACATGAGTGTCTTTTACACATGGATGCAAGTCTCAAATGCGAGTAATATCGTCTTCAGGTAAAGCCGTTCTCAGTGGTACACTGGAGGGACAGGCACAGCTGGCATGCGTGGTTTTCAGCTGTGTCCTGGTGTCTGGGTATCATGAGTTTCCAAAGAGAAAATTAAATTTGAACATCAAGTCAAATGGTAAAATGCAAAAACCCCAAATGTCTGTACATATCTACAAATTATTGCCTTCCTGACAGGGAATCAAATAAAAACCTTTGTATCAATGTAGATTCACAAGTGTAAGAGGTCAGTTGATAGTTTTTTTTTTTTTTTTTTTTTTTAGTTTTTTAAAGGCTCTTTTCTCTTTCTTTCCATGAAACGCAGATGTGAATGTCTTCTCTGGTGTTGGGCTTGGGAAGAGAATTACTTCCAACATAATGATGGTTAGTGGGCATCAAGTCTGTTTGTACACACAATATGGTGAAATACTACATCTATGGACATGACAAACATGACGTACCCCTGAAACAAACTAAATATTCATAGCACGATGCATAGATGAATTAAGTAAACACTACTTATGCATCCAATTAACTGATGCTGACCCGCTAAACATCTTACATTTCACAATTGTGGACTTCAGTCAAACGAACTGCTCCATTTCTGCTACTAAACTCCCAAGAAATATTCAACCAGATTCCAGATTTCAAAAGGCATCTCTAGTCAGTACAGGCTAGGCAGAGATTCAATACAAAATTAAAGAGGTTTCAAACATAATACTGCTAGCAGGTTTACCAAAGATCGCTAGTAACCTGAAAATGGCGCTACTGTATTTATGAACATATTCTATTGTTTTTACAATAAACATTTACAGCTAAACCTGCGTAAGAGCAGCATGAATGATAGCATGAAGTCAAAAGAGTAAATGAAATCTCAATGGTTAAAGTATATTCAATAAATACAAACTTTACTGTGTCAGTGTTTCAATGGCTATTAACCCAAGCAAAAATGTTTGCATTGCTATATTGCTGTTACAGTTTGCTGATACCCTCCTGGGAAGATTTCAAAACGGGGAGAACAGAAAAGCAAGGTGACTTAAATTCCGCAAACGTATTCTTCACCAACTCTTTACGAGCGTAACTGTCAAACAAACCAAGGCCTATATAGGATAAGATAAAAAAAAAAAAAAAAGAAAAAGAAGAGACTCATTTTCAAGTTTCGCCAATTTGAAGAAAAGGAGACATGCAAATTAACTACAGACAAGCGTCTCAGGAAGAAAAACAAACAGAAAAAACAACAGGAGGGCCTATACTGCTAAATCTGTCACTTCCTGGACTCCAAATAATCTCTATGCTAGTGTTGCTTATACAATATGTATCCATGTTTTTTGGAGACCAAATTAAACCACCTGCACCAATGTGGTAAACTGAAAAGTACCTGAAAACCAAACACCATCTTAAAAAAAAAAAATTAAATAAAAGTACCACTTCAAACAACAACATACAGTAAACTAAATGCTAACACTAGCGGGAGTAGAAATAAACTAGTTTTGGCAGCTGAAAAGAATGGCAGGATAACAGACTACAGCTCTGAAGATGTGTGTAAATGTGAAGGAGGAAGATTCACAACTCTCCTGCAGCTTCTGGGCCCCACTGTACATGGACGTTACACATCTCAGGAACGCAAACAAAAAATAAAATAAATGGCTATATAAACTCTTGAGAGAAATCAAGATTTTAGTTCTATATGATAGACATCACTGATGTCATATTACACAAAAAATTTAAAAAAAAGTATTTTCATATACATATAGATATATATATTTATATAATAGAATTTAAACAAATCAGATTTTCCAGTGAGGTCAGTCTTATGTACAAGCAGGAAAAACGGTTTCAAAAAGGAAGAACAAAGAAAAAGACAAGGAAGATCACTCTGACTGAAGTGCTGCAGTGTGCTGTGTGTGGTGCCGTGCATGTGCTCCTAGAAACCCATTGGGCTCGCCACTGCCAGCCAAGCTACCAAAGTCTGTGACTGACACGGCCATTTTGGCGCCTGTGATTCGATGGTGATGCGTTGTTGTTCGCCGTGCTTCGAAGTCCACCCCGAGGTTACCCACAGACACGTCATTCATAAAAGAGTCCGGTAGGGCCATTTTGAGTCTCTTGGATGGCCGCTCACAGTCCTTATTGACGCACACTCCTCCGAGCTGACTCAGGTCTGAATGGTAGAAGCCTGCGTCGAGCATGTTGAGGCAGTCGGGGTCTCCACCATTGGAAGAGAACCCGAGGGATTCATCGTGGCCCAGAGAGCCACGATGGAGACTGTCCAGAGGTGGAAAACTGTACGAGTCCAAGCAACTAACCTCGGCGGGGGTGCATACTGTAGCAACAGTGTTGCTCAAAGCTGAAGGGAGATATGACTCTCAGTTAGCACAGAACAGCTGCAGGTTACAAAAGGTTAAATAAATAAATAAAACTAAAAACACAACTAACAAAATCTTGAAAACAGCTGATTACTAAGTGTGTCTCATTGTTTGTCTAGCACTGTGTTACTAACCTGTGAGGTCACTGGCAGTGATGGAGTTAAGCAGGCTGAGCTGCTGCTCTGTGGTGCTCTCCATCCTTCCTCCTCCACCTGCTCCTGAGCATACAGAGGAGGAGCTGTCCACTGCTAGTCCCTCAGCTTCGTCCACAAGCCTGTCCATCAGGTCACTGCATATAAAGAAGCACATCAGAAGCTTTAATTCTTCAAAATTCACTTGCTCAAGGCTCACCCTATTGAAACATTAGCGAGCACACAAAGTCCAGAAAACTGATCAATTGAGCATTTTCTTGCCACTTACGTTACGCCAGGATAGCTGCTATACTTTTTCTTCCCGAACCGATTCTGCTGCACAAAGAAATCGAAGCGCTCTGACTTTTTCCACATGTAATAAAATGCCACGCATTCTGCCACTGTTCTCGTCATGACCTGAGAGAGTAAAAATGCCATGAGAAACGTTGACTTTGGTGGAGACATATTATCGTTCATATACACTTATGCGAGATAAAAAATAAGACTCACTTTGTGTTTCTGAATGAGGTGAAAATTCTTGTCATACATCTGCAGAGCGTGCTCAAAGTTTTTGCATTCCTCTTCTGACCACTGAGGTGATTTTTCTAAAATAAAACAAAATTATTTATATACAACAATGGTGAACGAGTGATCCATCTGTAAATCAAAGTATAGCCAACATATCAACATTTTTTTCCCCGCTAAAAGTATTTAAACTTTTACTGGAAAATACAGCCATGTGAGGAAAAAAAATCAATTAGTTTTTTAATCCTTGAAAGGTTTCTCACTACAAGATTTGAAGCCTAATATTCGTGTCAGACAAATGGCCCACATCAGGGGAAAATCAGAATTTGATCAGCAGTAACCATAAAGTTGTGCTTTCTAA
Organism: Arrhamphus sclerolepis; assembly: GCA_037176975.1. NCBI lineage: Eukaryota > Metazoa > Chordata > Actinopteri > Beloniformes > Hemiramphidae > Arrhamphus > Arrhamphus sclerolepis. The sequence goes on along the minus strand of JBAMYA010000024.1, from coordinate 5,556,953 downwards.
GGCTTTCTGACACATCTCAGTCCAACTGAATATCTAGCAAGATAGTTTTTTTTTTTTTTTTGGAGAAGTCAGTGATTTAGTTAGTTTAGGTACAGTAGGCAACACCCAGCAATGCATATTTTGTTTTACTTTATGTTAAACTTAATTTTTGAGCAAAGATAGGCTTACAGGATGATGATTTGGAGGTCTTCCTGTCTGGTTTCAAAACTACGTAACAGCGTCAGCATAACTACTGGTCTTTAATGGCATCCTGTGGCTACGGACTCTGGTAAGTATGTGATTCTTGTCCTGCTGGATGTAACCACTGCTGAAAACATTTTAATATCTAAGCTACAGCACCTAGTGGGCATTTGTGGCAGTGCTCTGGAATGATTTAAGAAAATTTGGCAGACAACCTTGTGTAAATTTAGCTGGTTCTGAATCCCCCATCAGGTCCTCTGTTATATAGGAAAACTCAGGGCTCAAATTTTGGAGCCTTTGGTCCTTTTCCCCTCTTTACCTGCCCATGAACCCTCCTTAATTGACTTGGGGCCCTTGGCTTGGTATATCACGTCACATTCATAGAGAAAGTTTCTCTTGTTTGCTTGTTTTTTTTTTTTAATGTTTTGCTGCCAGCAGAATTGATGAAAAAGATCCCTTTTTTTGGATTAACTTTTGTTCCTCATTTTAGAGAAGCCTTTATTTGTCATAGCCTATATTTATTATGACATATACACAAGGAAATTGTGAATTATATACAAAGAAGCCTCTGAGCCTCTGTGCACCGCCACATATGAACTGCCAAATCATGCTTTTTAATTGTGGGGAGAAACTTCATGCAGAGTCAATGAGAACATGCAAACTCCACAGGAAAAAGGATCTGGGTCGCCCCGGCAATCAAACCTATAACCTTCTTGCTGTGAGGGGACAGAGCTAACCACTGCACCACTGTGCTACTGTGCTGCCCAGACACATATGAGAATCAGAGTATTGGTAAGTATTGGTAAACATACTTCTTCTGCATTTAGGCCAATAATATTATACCAGTTTTCAATGTAATAGTTAAGTTGTTAGGTTCTCAATTAGTGGCATACAATTCCATTCGCAAAAGTAAGTAAAGCCGATCTTAAAAATATATATGTTAACTCAAATGCACTTTATTCTAAAAGGTCTTGCTGACAATCTCTCCTAAAATAAGCCATTTACAGGTGCTATTAAAAGATTTTGTCCTATCACTGCATTTGAAGAGTCATGATACACTCAACAACTAATATGCATGAAAACAAACAAAAAAAAAAAAGATGACGTCGTCATCTGAAATGTTTTGTTTGTAAAGCAGAAACAAAACAAGAGGTATTAGGAAGAGAACATTTTAGTGAGGAAAATAAATGCTCAAAAATGCAAGAAGTCATTAAGATTTTGAAAGACAAGTCCAGTTAATTTTAAAATTAGTTTTACAAGCCACTCAATGAAAACTCATTCCATTACGTTTTATAGGTACTTACATTATAATATTGTTTTCTATAATAATCACCATCAATGGTAACATCTAATAATGATGTAGAATATGTTTGCTTACCTTTTGAGGATTTTAAATGGCTGCAGAATCTCTCTAGTGCTTCACGGGTGTTGTAGTTGCATTTGACAAGCTCATACAAAGCCTAAATTCAAAGAACGGAATGGTGAGAACTACTACTTTTTCAGATATCTAGGTTATACTTTTTTAATCCATAACTGTTGTCAGATGTAACAAATGAAATCTACTTATAAATGTAATATTATCAAACCTTTGAGCTTATGTTTTTAATTGTATTATAATATCCAGTGTCTGGTAAATAAAAAGTGACTTACCTCCTCATTGTCTCGAACATGCATTGATGGTTTATCATTTGCTATCTTTTCATCTGTTGTTCGTGACACTACTTCAGAGAGGAACCCCTTCACCTTGCTTTCTGATAAAACACCTGGGCTCCAAAGTAACTCATCCTCATCTTCATAAACTGCAAGATAAAATGCATTAATTATTAGATTAGTCAGCTAGTCTATATTATCTTGTGACCTCTGAATTAGTGCAACACTACAGGTAGCAAGTTTAAAGACTATATTAAGCCTGCTAACTGGTCAAAGGAGGGAGAAAAACAAAATTGCAGTCACCTTTCTCTCCATCTTTGTAGTGACAGATGCAAGAAGGAACCTCTGCTTGGTACTCTGTTCCAATCATAATTTCCTATTTAAAAGAAAGAAGAAAAAAAACAATGTTTATACTGCATGTTTAAAATTACTTTATTTGATAAAACTACACTCCCAATGTGATTCATGATGAAATTAATCATTTACTTTTCTGGAGTCCTCTGGGCTTGGACCATCTTCATCACACTCAGACTCTTTATCACCATCGGAAATAGCATTGGCTAAAATGAAAAAATAAGTAAAAACAATACTAAATACTTTTGCATATTATGTATTCCAATGGCACCTCAAGGATATGAAGACTTGATTTTTAACCCTCAAAACCTTTTCAGTTTTTCAAATACAGCTACTCACATCTCCCAAATATTTGGTAAAAATGAAATAATAAACAAAGAATTAATTCCAGACTTGCCAACTGCCATCCAGCAGTTTTTCAATGCAAATTCAACTACCTAACCCATGGCATGTGTTTTGGTCTCTTAGTTCCATTTTTTTTTTTTTGGTTTGCAGTGCCACCTCAAAACTTTAGCCGAACTAGACTACCCCAAATCCCAGCACTGGAAATGCACATTATGATATAGTCAGTAGTTTGTTTTTATTTTATCTTTTACTACATTTTTAAGGAACTTTTTTCTTTTTTTTAGGTAGGCGGACTTCATTAAGCCCAAACTTTTGACTTATTTATCAAATGCATATCTCATTTAATACATTATTTTTAAAATCTAAATTTATAGAGAGCTGCCAATTTTGCAATCACAGTATTGTCTTTTAAAGATCTTTTTTGTCTCACAGTGTGACAAAAAGATCAGTGTTTCAGTTTTTGACTGGATCAAATCAAGTGATTAAATCAAAGAAAACAGTTACAGTCAAATATATCTTGAACAGTCTGCCCCCCCTTAAATAGGGTCATTTTACTACATTAGGCAGGTATAAGGTCAATGCCATGAAGTTGCATATCTCACTTACATCGAAGTTTTCTTGGAAATAAATCGGTCGCCTCATGGGAAGTGACTGAGGGGGTCAGATCATCAGCTGAGGACTGGGTCTCCTCTTCATAATCCCCAGACAACAGGTCTTTAGCAATTTCCTCCTGAAGCAAGGGGAGGAGGAGGGGGAAAAATTACTTTGAACAGTGGTTGGTGACAGCATGTCTGACTTTATAAGAAATAATGCATTTACTTTTGTCACAAATCAATTTAATTGACTACCATATAAGAGTAGGTAATTACCTTATCCAAAGTCATGTCAGGCAGTTCATCAGTCAGGTCTCCAGAGGAACTGTCTATACTGGAGCCTGCTGAGGCCTCGTAACGATATATAGCCAATAGTTCCTCCAAAGGCATGTTCCCTTCCTAATAACAAAAAGAGAAGGAAAACTTAAATGATTAATATACAAAATTTTTGACTATCTAACATAGCCCACTGAGTTTAATTTGATAATTAAAGATGGACAGTGAAATGACAATTTTGCAAAACAAACCATGTTCATGAGTAGCACAAGTAGATCTATTGGGGCCAATTATGTTAATCATGGTTCATCATAATTTAGCTATGAACACAAGACCAAAACTTACTAACTTGTAAAAACCATCACTTCCAGTATTATTTGACTACTTATTGCAATACAAAAGTAGATCCCAAGACATTTTGTAAACTATTTAATAGTTTACCTTTTCCAGATCTGCAAGTTCTGAGCTGAAATTCCTCCCGCCTTCTAGAGACTCCTCTTCTTCCAGAGTCCTCTCATCATCATACTCTTGAACTAACATTTCTGCGGTTGGGTCAAAGTCATGGTCCTCTGATGATAAAGAGCCAACTAAATGTGGAAAAATAAATAAATAAAGAGAAATCCAGAAAATACACATTTAATTCTCATAGCATTATGTCAAATCCAGTTTCCATGTCAAAATGAAACAAAACATACACAATCTGCTTCATATTTCTGTTATACAAAATTACTTATTTAATATCAATTACGAACACAATTCATAAATAGCATTAGGCAGTTTATAATAGATATTTATTTTCAATACCTGGACTTGAACTCCCTAGGGAAGCCTGAAAAATATTAAGAACAGAGCAAAAATTACATCAAAACATGTGCTCAGCCAAATAACATAAAATAAAATAAAATAAAATAACGCATCCATAAAGAATGTATTTAATAAAATATTAGTTTGTGACCCGTCAGACTCCGGATCACAGTGAAATTTCAACATTCCTGGATGCCATATTATAAGTTGTGACAGGTTTAACCAAAAATGCTGCTTACTGGTATTTAAGCACTGTCAAAAAATGTTAAAACAGCAATAATGTGACCATGTAATATTGAAATATTAGGGGGAGCATAACAGGTTTCTCTAGATATATCAACATAAAACACAGTAAATATAATTCAATTGTACTCATAACACTAAAAATTAATTTATTAATTAATTTAAAAAAAGAATAAAAATAAAAAAAATAAATCACCCCGACACCCGATATATTATTTTTGAACGTTATATTGACAGGCCAGATGCACTTTAAAAGAAACTAAATCATATTTGCAACCAAAAACATGATAAAGGATAATTTTTAAATAATAAAACATTAAAGATCCTCAACAGGACACAGACTTAATTTGGGTACGAAATCTGATAATAAAACGCTAACGTTATGTCGTATAGCTGACTAATTTAACATTAACCACATTCAAAACCGAGAAACTCTATGAGGATTTTTTTTCATTTGAGCAATAGAATTACGATGATTGTATGACAATTAACGTAAAATAAAAAACACAAGCGTAGATGAGATGAGCTTCACTAGATTGGTGCTATGTCGGCTCCTGAAACAGTTAGCCAGCCGGCTAACACTAAATCCTAATGTTACAGTCGAGCATCGAAAGATGTAAACATTAATTTCGTCTGCACGGCGCCGAAAACGATGCCGCGAGACAATCTTTGAAATAATGTCACCAACGATTTAGCTCAAAACGAGAAAAATAATATTCATTCATCGTAAATACCGTATAATACGTTATTCCCTATAAGCAGCGGGCTAACGTTTAATTTACCTATGAATTTACAGCAGCCGCTACGGCGAAGCAGCCCAGAGCGGAGGCGCAGAGGCCTCGTAGTGAAGGATCAGTCCAGACATTTAAGCTTATTTTAGAGGAATAAACGTGACAATTACAACCTCAAACACCTTATACGGAAGGCAAAAACTCCATTTTCTCCAATCGATAGCATACAAATGAGAAATACAGTGCAGAAATTTAAAAAATATCGATTAAAGATCGATTGCTTCTCCCCTGTTTTCCCTCTTACCTCCGCCATATTGGTACCTTTAGCTAATGGGCTCGTTCTAGCGCAGTACCCGGATCAGCGCTCTGAGCCAATCACAGGTCCAGGTGACCGTCGTAGTCGTGACGACGCTCTAAGCAACCGCTGATCAGACCGACTGTAATCATTTATCCACGGAAAAGAATAATAAAATAATAATAATAATAATAATAATTTACCATATGAACATATAGGGGGATTGATTCACGTATGAATCAATTCAATTATAAATACATGCCCTATATTAACACATCAGTACTGTATCGTCGACCCTGTTAACGCTCCACATGAAGGCAGTTTGCTTTCACAGAATCTTCTTGCTCATTTTCAGATGTCCTGAATGAATTATAAAGCTTAGTTGACCAGGAATATCAATATTTGTTTAGTCTTTAGTCGCAGCCTTTGCGATAAACAATTGGGGAAAAATTGAAAACAAAACAATAAGATATGTAGGTTCTCCATGCTTGCATGACTATTAATTAATTGTATTTATATTGTTATTAAGTACAACTGCCTAGCACAGGCCTGCATACAGGTTAATGCTTAACTGTAATTTCCAAAATCCATATTTAAAAGTATCAGAATTGAGAAACAGCCTACATATCCGTATGGCTACTTCCAAAAAACAAACAAACAAAAAAATCATAAATATAGGCTATTCCAATATGAGACACAACAAACCAAACTGAAACAACTGAGGAAATATTATACAGATCATACAATCATTGTTCATACCATATAGGTACTGAAACATAACCTCCTGAGTTTGAAAGTCACTGCAATAATGGAAAAAGAAATAATTGGTTTAAAGTGAAGCAAGACCATTAAAATGTAAGTCAAAACACAAAAATAGGTGTAAATAACAACAATATTATCAATAATTGCCTGTAGGGCACAGGGAACATATCCAAATACATGCCAGCAGGGGGCAAGAGTACTGCATGAAGAGTCTACATCACTGAGATTTAGGCTACTCCACTCATTAGCTGTCAATGTGACTTTCGCACAAACTCATAGAAAGTCTGCAGATCTGGCACATAGGATGATTAGCAGCTACCTTGCCAACAGATTACAACAGATTTTAAGGCACCAGCAGATTACACTTTTGTTTGGACATTTTGGTGCGACATTTCTTAATGTCCAGTTTGGATTTTTGGCTGAGATGCAAAGTATTTTTTTTAAAAACTATTTTATTCCAAATTTTATTTCATTGTATTTTTGTATCAATTTTATTTTATTTTATGTATGCCTTAATATGGGTCACTTTTTTATCATTCTGCTGTTTTAATCTGTGCAGCACTTTGGTCAACCTCGGTTTTTTTACACTGTGCTCTATCAATAAAGTTTGAGTTGAGTTGATACAAACAATGGACATAATAGCACACACATGCAGAAACATTAAGTAATGATGCTACATACACAGAATAAGGGCTCATCTTGCATAAAGTGATCTAAGTCCTCCAACACGACAAGATGGAATATGTAATTTAGAGAAGTGTACAAATGATCGGCAAGTGGTGGGCGATTCTTCAGTTAAACCCTGAGTAAGATTGTCAAGTTATTGTCTTCCTTTTGGTCTAATTTAATGTGTGTGTGTGTGAGTATTTGTTTTCTTTTTTTTTTTTTTTTTAAACTTGTCACAGGAAGTAAACACATCAGTCGGAAAACAGAATCCCCATAAAGTGTAGGAGGTGCAGAGTGGGTGGCGTTAAAGGACTTTGCAAATAAATGAGTCACTATTTTAGACAGTTTACGAGCCACATAGGCCACAACCTGGACCATGTTCATACTCAAAGCTCGACCAGCCTGGCAAGTAGGCTAAACAACCTTTCATGCACACACACAGTACAAGACTTATCATAATCAAAAGGCTACTTCGTCACAAGTAATGCTTTTTCTTTAATTCATGAAGACCTTTTTCTTGTGCCCATATATAACAAGGGAAGTAAAATAAAAAAGGAATCTTTGCTATATATCCTTCTTCCCTCTCTTTAAAAAAATACATTTTGAAAGTGCTTTCAGTGCCTACTTCCACAGAACAATGCAATCAGGAAGATGTGGACCTGTACTTAATGAGTAAAATTGGCAGGTCAACAAGTTATCCTCTGACGTAGTTTGCAGAGAGGCAGGCTACAAAGGGTCACCATCCATTGTTATAGTGCAAAACGGAAGCTGGTGATTATCACTGGCCCACACCTACACAGATTTTGCAACTGTCCAGCAGCTGCCCACCGAGCTGACGTGTCATATAATACATTGTAATACTAATTTAATGATCAATTATCTTGTCATGCTAAATGGATATTCCGTTTTAGATTTGTAGGTGAGAAACACAGACTGGCAGGAGAGATGCACTAGAGATGTCTGTTGTCTATGGTGGCAAATATATGTGTAGGTTTTACATTTTCTTAAAAGTGTATAATGCTTCTAGTCTTATGTGGACAAAGGTCTGTGCAGAACCTTGATTTCAGATCCAATCAACATCTTTGGAATGACAGGATTCCAACTCCAAGTCAGACAATACTCATCCACATAAGTGCTACATGCTAATGATGTCATTAGAGGATATTATTCTGAGTTTTGGAGTGAACCTTTTTCTTGCCTGTTTTTTTAATTTATTTTAATTTATTAATTTTATTTATTTCCACGATTTCTGCAAATATGAGGAAGTCATGACTGAATTGTGTTTCCCTGAATAAATTTCACAATTCAGTGAGAATATTATTTTTGTGCCCTCTAGGGCTGGATGTCAAAGGATGTTGTAGACTGTGTTATAAGAAATAAAATACAACGTGTAAAATAACAATACATGTCAGTAAGAGTATATTTGCAGCACACTATTAGGACAGATGTGTAATCTGAAGGAAAACCGAGAGAAACTTCAAGGAGGAAAAGCAGAAACATACGTCATGTGATAACCTTTCAAACACTATACCTTTAACTCAAGTCACCATTGTCACACTGTGTACTTTACTTAAACAATTGGAGAGTACTTCTATAAAATAAACACCAGTAGGTGGCAATGTGTAACAGCTTCGGCTTCTCCAAGATCAGCAGTTGCATTTTACATTTTCTCTATGCTCCTAGCCAAAAATCCTCAGTCAAGCTGCAGCAACAAATACTGACTACATGTTTTTGTTGATTTCCTTGGGTGAATCATGTAAACTTCCAACTTACACAATGACGCAACTCTGTATTTTTTGAAGTTCAGTATTTAGCCCCACATAAACAGTCAGCAGCTGCAGAGCAATTTCTGCACTGTCAACAGACGTTTCTGAGGTACTTTGACGTGGTGGAGTTTGTATTATTGAACAGGAATATTACTAAGCTGTTAGGCTTCATGTTGGATAATGCAATTTCTACAGAATCTTGGAAACATGATTGCTTATATCTATATTTATATTATACTATGACATGAAGCTTAAAAAAAGGAAGAAAAGATTGATGTAAACAGTTTATAAAGTCAGTAAATATGGTGATGAGGAATATCCGCTTGTAAGAATAAGTCTAAGTTTTAGGTTTATGTTGTTTACAAGTAACAAATGTCACCTGCTTTCTTGAATAGTTCATTAAAAGCTCAACATCTGTTGCACATAATTTACTTTTTCCCTGTCCAGGTATTGAAAGAGGATGGGGATTCTGCATGACATGTCTTTAAAAAGTGTTATGACTGTTCCGTGGCATCCCGACTAGAGAACTGGTCTGGCAACTGGAAAGTCACCAGTTCAATCCCCAGCTGGCACCAATGATGTGGGTGGGGGGAGTGCCTGAACAAGTGTTTCCCCATGTCCGCATCCATGGATAAGGTGCCCCTGAGCAAGGCCCCTAAAAACCCCCACCTGCTCCCTGGGCACCGCACCATGGCAGCCCACCACCCTGGGTTCAACAGCCCAGGCAAATGAATTTCCCCACAGGGATCAAAATAGTATATATATATATAAAAAACCCAAACAATCAGCTTTTTGTTACATAAAAACAGTCCTCCTGTTTCACATGATGCTTCTGGCGGAAGATGTGGCACTCTGATCGCTGTCTCTGGGGAGAAGAACACAAAAGATGTAGTTTCATAACATGATGTAATGTGTCGTGTTTCATATCAGGATTCTTTCTTGCAATGTTGTTGAAAGGCATATTTTTGTGGGTTACACATATCATACAAACTGAGTTACAGAACTTTGCACCAGCTCAGTAAATTATTTTTAAGGCATAAAACCCAGTCACTGGGGTGGAATACATAAAGTATCAGTCTCTCTAAGATGTGAAATGATCATTTTCTTCCCTATTGTATTTATCCACAAAATAAGCAGAAGTGTGGGTTGATATATGTGCAAGAAGGATCTAAATGCAGCCATTTACTCATGAAGAGATGTATCTTGTGTAGTGGTGGTGCAATAGTAACAGTAGGTCATATGTGGAGGCCATGGAGCTGCAATGGAGGTGACATTTTCCATGAGGAGATTCTTGAGAGGAAAAAGATTCTGAAGTACTTTTAGTGACGCATCTCTATAAATGTGTGAGAGACAGGCAGATTATGAAAGAAAAGACACCTGAGCACAAACTTGTAAAAAAGATGCACATTTGTAACAAGATGGATTAAGACACTTACACTTAAAAAGACAAAATAAAACAAAACTATGTAGGTGCAATTTATGACTGTTGTTACCCTTCAAATAACTACATTTCAATGTGTTGCCTTTTCAGTGTCCTTTTGATTATTTCAAATCTTTTTGTGATGCACTATTATCATTCACTTTTGGGGCTTTTTTGGGTCCCTTTTGTGATCACTTTGCATTCATGGTTGTGTAGTGTCTCACTGCAGTCAACTTTCATCATTTTTGACTCTTTTAGGTTGTTTTTCATCTCTCATGCACCCCACCTTAGACATGCTTGCCTATGCTTGTCATTCTACCGCATATTTCCATATGTTTTTGATAATTTTGTATCCCTTGATGATTTTTTTTGTGTTTACTTTTGGTAGTAGGTCTATTATACAATTTATGTGCCACATTGACCTTTTGAGGTCATTTTAGATATCATAAATTTATATTTCTTTCCATGAGTCTTTTTTTTTTTTTTTAAAGGAGTACTTGAACACTAGCAACTTCTTTTTTTTTGGGGGGGGATTCATTATTGTTTTTATTATGTAAAGCACTTTGTGTAACTTATGTATGAAAAGTGCCTTCTAAAATTTATTTATTTTTTC
>JBAMYA010000024.1:5482107-5541953 GCA_037176975.1 Arrhamphus sclerolepis | reverse complement strand
CGAAACACTAAATAGCTAAGCACTGAACACTACTGACATATAAACTGAATGAGATGAGGAAAATATATAGATTTTTTTTTTTTTTTTTTTTTTTTTTTTTTGACAAACTTGAATTGCAGCATTGTTCAGTACTTTGTCACAGAGAAACTTTAAGGAACTCGTTTCCATTTAAAACCACTAGAGCCCTGCATTATAGCATCCAGTCTTTTTAAAACAAACAGAAAAGCCACTTTCTTTCATCCGCTAAAAGCTCTTCTGCACCTGTTGAGGAAATCAGAGACAATTGGGTGAAACAAGCTCATCCATCAACTCCTTTGAGCCCTTCCCATCTCTCTTGCCCTGATCTCTGTATCCTGTTGTGCAGGAAGTGAGGCTAAATCCGCTCCACCCACTGGTTGGAGGCTAAACACTGTGCAGGGAATAGCGAGATAGAAAGCAGGGATGAGTGACAACCAAAGCTGACGACGTCAGAGTTTAGATCAATAAACAGAAAATAAAGCCAAAATTAGTGTATTTGTAGGAGGGGGAAATTAAAATCAAGTGCATATAAGCAATGTGGCTGAATGAAAATGACACAGTAAGGTCTTTGCAGCTGCACATGTCCATTGTAAGTGGCCAGCAATGGTTCATTAACTCAGGAAACAGGCTGGCAGGAAAAGGACTGTTGGGTTAATATAGGGTACAGGAAGGCTTGTGCTTAGACAGCCATCTCTTTCCTGTTGGAAGGAAAGGTGTGATCACTTATCCATTCAATGATCTGCAGCTGCAGGCTGCTTTATACGCAACAAAAACACGCTTTGAAATAACATTTTTGCAAGTAGAGTAAATGTTTTTGCTATTAAGCTTACGAGGGAATCACAAGAAAATATATGATATGCCTGCACTGTAACTTGTCTACAGGTAGAATGTTTCTTAGGGTTGTTAAATCTCAAAGAAATGCTTTCAGTGATTAAAAATGTATAATCAACCTTAGGGTTTCCAAGTTGTAGTCCAGAATGACAGCAGGACTAAACCCATGAAATACAGAACAGTGTCCTGCATTCCTGCTAATAGGATACAACCAATATTGGTCAAAGATTTGAAAGCTTCGGATAGGAAAAATTAAGTAAAAGAACATGATTTGGTCCAAACCTAGATGTTTTACTTCTCTTAACCAAGTAGTTTTGTTATTTATTAGCTCAAACAAGTGGTTTCATTGAATATAAAGATAGTTTTGAGCTTCTCCGGACACATCCTGTTGCTACAAGTCGCAGACCACAAGGTGATAGCCTTTGTGGTATCTTTTTAAGAAATGGTTATCTGTACTGTTTCAGAAAAGAAAAAGACACATTGTGACTTCTCAGAGCTCATTTCAGATCTGAGATTGAAATAATCCTGTTGTCTTATGAGTTAAAACTTTTGAGTGCATGAGTGACTCACATAACTCTGATTTATGCTAAATAACTCAGAGAATGGCTTTTTCACAGCAGGCTTATGGTACATTATAACATTTAACATGGCTTTGTAGTGAAAGAGTCAAATAAAAAAAATAAAAAAAAACATAGCATTTAAAAAAAATTAGGCTTTAAATGGAGGTTTTAAAAAAGTTGTAAGTTGCCCTTTTACATTTTGATTTTAGTTTAAAAAACCTTAAAGGTAATGGAGTTCATTATTTATTTTTCAAGCACATTTGTTGTTTTGTTTTGCAATATAACTACTGTGGATAATAAAAATGTATTTATTATGTAGATGTTTGCTCAACTCTCATCTCTTTCCTGGGCGGTCAAAATGATTCAGCATAAACATAAAAAAAAAGAAGCAGTTAAAGATGTGAAGCAGAGTTCAGTAGTGCTCCCAGAGCTGAATAATGAGCTGTCTGTGCTGATGTCTTTCAGAGTTGTGAAAGAGCTACCCTTTTTCTGAACTTTTATCTCTGCAAGTCTATAGGACACAAAGCGAATGGTTCTAATACCCGTAGTTGATATTAACACAGTCTTCTCCAATTTACAAACTTCATTATGCACATTTCCCCTCAGAGTGAAAATTTGGCAAGCAAATGATAGCTCCTTGTCATTTGGTTGTATTTACCTATGAGCTCTGGACATCTCAAACTGCCACTTCTCAGGGATTGCGCATAATGTGTCTTCAGTGAATCACCACATTTCTTTTTGTGCCTCTTATGAAGAGAAAGATGCTCCTAAGTTCAATGCAACTCTTGATTTTCTTTATCTCTCATCCACAAAAAACAAACAACCATGAACAGAGTGACTCGTGCAGACGTCGATAAATGCACACTTTCCCTGATTGTTTTTCTTACATTCTGCTAGCAGTTTTCCACAGCGCTGTGACAGTTGATTGCTAATAGACTGAAACTAAGGGTCCCACTGTGAAGCTGCTCCATCGCCTCATCGTCATTCAAGTCTCCTACCAGGCCACTGCCATCACTCCCTTCTTCTACCAATTTTTTCATCCCCTTCTCCACTGAGGCTATGTTTTATGGCATTGTTATTAACTCTCTCTGAAGCCTAAAACGAAATTCCTCATAATAGAAACTTTGTTTGGCTTTTTAGGGATGAACACTGCAGATTACTGTTGAATTGGCCTTTTTTTTTTTTTCTTTTTCTTTTTCTTTTCAACAACAGATGTCCTTTCCATTCATACAGGCTTGGGGCTGACACTATGACAACTCTGTCTCGTGACCCCTTAGTGGCTTGGTGTTTGCAATGGGAGCAATGTATGATTCAGTCTTCTGTCCTAATAAACTCAGCACATATATCTGACTCTGTTTTGTTATTGCAATATGGTAATGTCTTTACAGTTTTAGTAATTTTAGGTAAATTTATTTCAGTTTTATCACAGTTTTCTTTGGTCAATGCTGCTTTCATACAGCATAACAGCTTAAAGGTTACACCGTATATTGTACAAATTTGAACAGACCCGGCTTGCTCTGTGTTGCATAATCTTTCAGGAATGACTCTTAGTGTTGTAATTTTCAAGAAATGTCCCTTCAGGGCCCTTAGTAGTAAAATATCTTTGAAAGGCATAGATGCTGAAGTTGTGAAATTGTGCTCAGCAGCATTTAAGAGAGGGAGATCTGATTCACTCTAGGTAGCAAAGAAGGGTGATGGGCGATGGTGAAGGAGATATGATCTCATTTTGACTATCTTTGAGGATGTGTAAAGACCTGATTTGATTTTGTTGATGTCTCCTGTGACACTGAAATGTGACTTTGTCTGAACGCAGAAGCGTTCAGGCTTTCAGAAACAAGTGATACAGAGTGATACTTTTTTTTTAAAGGAAAGTACATAACAGGTTTTACACAAGATCAAAATTTGCTCTATAATGAATGTCATTAAATGTCGCTCCTCCTTTAATCGCCACCTTATCATGGTGGAGGAGTTTGCGTGCCTGAATGATCCCAGGAGCTAAGTTGTCGGGAGTTTAATACCCCTGTTAGGGTCTCCAAAGGCAAATTGGTCCTGGGAGATAGGCCAGACTAGCAGCAATTCCAACGACTCCTATGAAGATTCGACAACATGTATAAAGTTTCCATCACCCGAGTCAGGGTTACTGGGGTCCCACAGTGGAGCCAGGCCTGGGGGTGGGGCTCATTCGCAAGCACCTGGTGACCGGGCCTTTTCCCTTGGGACCCGGCTGGGCAAAGCCCGAATGAGAGACGTGAGTCCGCCATCCTGTAGGCCCACCACCCGCAGGAGACTACATGGGAGTTGGGTGCAATGTGGGACGGGCAGTGGCCGAAGGCAGGGCCTTGGCTTGCTGACCCTCAGTTGTTGACTCTGGCTGTCGGGACATGGAATACCACCTCTCAGAAGAGCTTGTGCATGAGGTTGAGAGGTACTGACTGGATATGGTCGGGCTCACCTCAACGCACAGTCTGGGTTGTGGAACCAATCTGCTTGAGAGGGGTTGGACATTGTTCCACTCTGGAATTGCCCATGGTGAACAGCGCAGAGCGGGAGGGGGCTTACTTATAGCCCTTCGGCTCGGTGCATGTGTGTTTGCCCCTCTGGAAGAGAGGGTAGCTTCTCTGTGCCTTTGGGTTGGGGGATGGGGCCTGACTGTTGTTAGTGCGTATGCACCAAACAGCAGTTTAGAGTACCCAGCCTTCTTGGAGTCCTTGACGATTGTCCTGGAAAGTGCCTCCTAAAGGAGACTCCCTTGTTCTGCTTGGGGACTTTAACACCCACGTGGGTAGCGACAGTGCGACTTGGAAGGGTGTGATTGAGAGGAACGGCCTCTCTGATCTGAGCCTGAGCGGTGTTTTGTTATTGGACTTCTGTACTAGTTACGGTTTGTCCATAACAAACACCATGTTCGAACATAAGAGTGTCCATAAGTGACCCCCCTCGAATATTCTACCTGCACTTCCTAGTTGGGCTGGCTAAAAACTTCCCAGTAAGGTGAGAAGTCATGCTGGAGAAATTAAGTCTCTCGGCTGGTCTGGGAACGCTGGAGGAGGTGGCTGGGGCATCTGGGCTTCCCTGCTCAAGCTGCTGCCCCCGCAACCTGACAGGATAAGCAGGTGTTAATGGATGGATGGATGAATGTTATTTGCAGGTGCTGCGTCAGAGATAACAGGATCCACTGCATGAATTCTTGATACTCTGCCTGAATTAGTTACAGTGGCAGAAATAAGCCCTGGTAATTAAGGTGCTTGTCCCTCCTTTGCAAAGGTTCCTGGAAGTAGAAAATACATCCACGCTGTGTGTGTTTCCATCTGCATATCTTTCCCCAACATCCTGAATAAGAGATTTCTTTCTCTCTGACTGAACCTGGGTGATAGATTTTCCAACCCCATGTCTCAGAGAACATAGTTGGCATCCTCTTTGTAACTTCAGAGTCACGAATATCCAAATGGCATGTGGGTATTATTATCGTCCTCTTGTTTAGGACAATAAGGAAACATAAGGAACAATGAACAACAACTTCTTTTCAGAGATGTCAGGGCAGATTTCAGATAGAGTGCAGGGGTTGCAAAATAACCAAATAAGCTGTCTTCCTCATTCTTTATAGGGGAGGTCTGATGGCTGCAAAGATGTCTGGACATGCTCATACTGTTGCAGCGGCTTGCTTTTTGCATTTCTTCTGCAGACCATATTTACACTTGAAGGAGAAGGAGAATGTTTTCTACATGTCTTATCACATATTTGATGGCTGAAAGAGCCGGAATTGTTCTTGCAAAGTGCTGTTTGGGTAGTATCCAATGGAAACACACAGGACAATGAAAGCAAATGAACATAAATCCATTTCTATGTTTGTAAAGTTGTTTTCATTCATATTCATGCGGAAGCATGAGTGTACAGGAAAGAAAACAGTCATCTAAAACATCTAGCTCTCTTAACACCAATTTTTTTTCTCGTGGATTGCAGTTACCACATCATATGATTTGCAAAGAAATTGGAGACTGAGCCTTTTTATTGAAGGATGACAACTTTACCCCTAAGTAACAGCCTCCACATCACACTATACTGACTACAGCAGCTAGATAAAGTAATTTAAACAAAAGTACAAAAGTATCTTAGTAAGTAAAGTATTACAAATTGGTAATTCACATAGAAGACAGTCACAGCTTTATAAGCACAACACTGCCAGGAGAACATTTCAGGATGTGATGTTCATGAATCAGAAAGATAAAACCGGGAAAAACCCACACACATGCAGAAAAACGTGGATGTGCCACCGTATCAAGTGTGTGATTTGAATCCACTAACCTGCTGTTTAGCAGGGATCCTGACACTGATATATTTAAAAGGTGTTAGTCAGGCTTACATTTGGGCCGCAGGTGGGCTTTCAGTTGACGCACACACAGATGCTCAGACACAACGCTAAATTACTTTCATCGCATTAGTCTTGGGGAGGGTGAGTAAAACTGTTTGTCTATGCTCTCAGCCAGTGTAGTCACACACAGGTGAAGACAGAAGAGCCTCGCATCACGTGAGGATCATTGCTCTTCAGCATGGAAGGAAGTCAGTCCTTATATGGATGTTAAACTTGACAAAGCAAAACTAAAAGACTGAAAATAATAATATGGGCAATTTGAATGTTAAATTGTTTGAATCATCAGAACACCTCTGTGATGTATCTGTATCTGTGATGTTATCTTGAATTGCTTTTATTCTTTTTTTTCCCTAAGGCAATTAAGGAGTTCTGCTATTATTTCAGCACAGTCTATTAATCTGTCAATGAAAATGGATCTTCTAGAGATTTTAGCCTGCCAAAATGTATCTAGTTTAGTGTTTTTATCCCATTTGGCAGAGCAAACAGAGGATATCCAGTCGGATGTGTTCCTATTCACTTCCTGCAAAAGGAATACAAACAATGACAGCATCTATTGTCCTGCTACCTGGTTAACAGTAAATGACATGACAGTTTGTCAACATGTACAACGTCACATTCGGCTGAGGTTGAGGGTAAATTATAAACTCATATACCCAAGTGGCTGGCACTGTCTATTAAGTCCTGTACCAATTATTCTGAATTATTTATTCCAACCACAGCTGCAGCTGCACCCTGCTATTTCAACAAGAGGAATAAGTCTCTCAAACAACCCATCTTTGCTCAATTAAAAGAAAAAAAAGTATAGAAAATTCTTTCCAAAGCAAATAGCTTCTTTATTTGCATTAAATATGTTTGTGAGTTTTTAAAGTGCTTTGTCTTTAAAGTGTATTTGTTCCTTATGCTGTACAGTCAAATGGTGAAAATAAATCTGGTAGATGAGACGATAAATGTTGTTACAACAAAAATATGTTTTCAGGGTTTTATCTGGGTGGAAACTTCCTGTGGGTGCTAGGAGAATAACACTAGAGACAGTTTAATACTCCAAGAGTCCAAAATAAGAGTGTGATATAAAGGCAGATAAGCATTGGCAAGAAAAACAAAAAACAAAACACATCGTAAAATATAACTGTGGGACTCATATGAAAGTGGGGGATACACTTAATATCCCTAACTTTTACATGTTGATAAAAATGTTCTAGTGCTGACCTGTTAAAACAATTAATGAATCTATGTTTCAAGTAAATGTTCAAAATGTGGACATTTTATGAATAAATCAGTATTATATGTGAGCGTAGGACATAATCCTTGTTTGTGTTAACTAATATGATCTCAGCTGAGGAAGTGTGCAGACAATACAGAGTGGCTAACAGAGCTGCCAGATGAATTGCAGCTGGATGTTTACATGAAGCAAGGATGAATTTGCTAGTTGCTGTGGAAACAGTAGTGTCTCCCACTCAGCTCAGCAGCAGAGCGAGTGGATGCTGCCAATGGATTATCATAGATGATGCACTGATTGGTTCATTGATGCAGCTGTTAGACAGGTCTCTAGAAACACTTGCAGTTACCACATGCTCCTGATTTTTGTCTTGACATTTTCTGTCTCTCTTTGTCTCTGTATGCTGGAGAAAAAACAGATTTTTCTTCAATGAGAGCACCAAGACACACTGGAGAATATATACATGTGAGTGCGATATAACAGCATCTTTATTTTTGAGGGACTTTTCATGCATTCAAAATATTTTTAAAGCAGTCTAAGCAATACAATTAGAAGTGGTTCTTCAAAATTTTCTGCTCTCATACTGGTAACAAGATGTCAATAAACTCTAGTCTAGAGTTGTTCAATGTGACCTGGTGGCTGCGCCACATGTGTTCTGTTTACCAATTAAATTCCTTAATTCATCATCATACTAAAAGCTTTTTCCTTTTGCACTGTCCCTTTGTGCGGTTAGAAATGGCAACACTTTGCAGCATCAAAGTTTAAGAGTTGGGTCTGTGGAGCCTCATCTTCCCGCAGTCCTCCTCCATTAGGTTGCACAGTCCATTTGTCCACCCCTGCATCTGCCCAGTGCATTCTGAGAGAAAGGCAGTTTTCATAACAGTACTTTTGCCTTCCAGATGAAGGAGTGTGACTGTAGGTTTGAAGAAAACCAGAGTGAATTTCCTTCAGAGAAAAACAGCTAAAAGTTATATGTTAGCTGTTTTGTTGACAAGAATGTGGGCAAGTTACAACAGTATGGAAGCTGTTGGACCAAGGGCTCCGTGTGTGCTAGGTATGACACAAATACACAACGCTTTATGTTGTGTATTATCATTGGAAAACAACTGTGGTTACCAGTGACAATTGTTTTGTAGCGCTCCAACATGAAACCAAAGAGAAAAGAACAATAAATTTCTTACTTGTTGAGCAACACAGCCCCACCTGTTCGCATGTGTGTTGTGTAGGATTTGCTTTTTCCTGCTATCTAAATTGTGAATCAGTAGATTGAAATGATGCTTTGAAGCCTCAGGGGTTTCCTCCCTCCACAAGGCAGGGCAGTGTTTAAACACTGGCAACGCTTCATAGATCTTTTCTAAGTGCTCTCCTCAGTTAATGAGACTGTAATGGGATCTCACAACAAAATGAAAAACATTTTGCAACATTTGCAACTGTCGAAACTACAGCATATATTTTCCCTGTGAATGTTTTAGAAAATAATCTAATAAGCTGATCTTTTGATCAAATAAAATGAGAATGGCCCGTCCAACACGCAGGTAAGTTGAGACTTCGCAGAGACTAATTTGAGCATGAGAACGGGAGGCTCAGAAAGCCACTTTAGCCTGCCCTTTTTGTTTGAAGTTATGGATGGAATTTTTGCATCTATACCAGAGGAGTGCTTGAGCAGTAATTACGTCCCAACCCCATGAGTTTCAGTAATCAGCCGTAAAACTTCCATGCTGTAATGACAGGATGGGCATGTTGATGCTGCGGGCCCTTTAGACAAGCTCTAGTCCCTGAAGGCACTGCAACTAGAAACCTAAAAGAGACAAAAGAGTAAGCCTGGATGAGAATAAAAAGTAAGTTTCACTACTATCAAAGTCTTATCAAGGTGAATAGCTGAGGTAGTAAACAATAAATAATGAATTACTTTGAAAATACAAAACTCTTCTTCTAGGTTAAGCATTAGGGACACTTTTTTTTGTTTGTTTAGGCTCCATGACGTAACAAAGTTTGTTTCCAAACTGCAGCACCAATGCCTCAGAGACCTAGATCTTCCTGAAAATCTTTTGCAGTCAAATGAGGGGATTTCTGCCAATTTTACAAGCAGCTCTTCCTGGAAGCGCTATTTGCCTAAACTGGACCACTGTTGCTGATGTTTGTCATTTCATAACTGCACAACAAACTGAGGAAACTGCTATCTCAAAACAAGTTGCTATCTTCTTTTAGCCTTTTCCTGTTTGCAGGAAGTTATTTTAATTTTCAGAGTGCAAAGCAGCTGCTTAGAGGAGTCCACGGCTGCGGATTGTTGGGACAAAGTTGGAAGAATTATAAACCTTTGATTCATCAAGCATGGCTTTGTCTTTCCTTCCTATCCATGCATGGACCCAGCAAGCTAGAAGGTTGCTGGAGTCTTGGTGAATCAAATCTCTTAGAGTATCCAAGCTTTCGCATTCAGTCTCTATGCCTTTATTTTCCCCTATGCTTTTTCAAAAACCCTTACTTCCCTTTGTTTTCCTCTTTGTCCTGTCTGAAGCCTGCACACACACACACACACACACACAAACACACACACACACGACCATGTGATTTCTTTATTAAAGAGGTCTCCAGGTCCTCACCCCATTTCGCAGAAAGTCACATTCTCTACTGACATCACAGAGGCGGGCTCTGCTGTAGTCAGAAGGGATGAGCACAAATCTGCAGCTAAATGAATGTAACAGAAAAAAATGAGTCAGTCAAACGCTGCACAATGATGGCCTGTGATCCTCATCCGCTGCATGTGACAGAGTTTGCGACAGTCCTGTGCAATATGACGTAGGCTCCCAGAAACAGTTTATCAGCAATTGCTGTTAGCCTTAAACAGTTAATTAATATCTGAAAAACCCTGCAATTATGAGGTAATTGAATGAGTTCAATAAAACATGAAGCTCGGTCTGCTAGATATCAGGAAGATAGAGTGAGTTATGCAACAAGAGTGGGTACAGTTCTAAGGATGAAGTGCTCAGCTATGCAGCAGAGTAATGTTTTTATATAATGCAATGACAACAGACTCAGGAGGATGGTACATCTGGTTGCTGAACTACAGCGAGTTTCCATATGCGACAATGCATCATTTAAAAATGGACAGGAGGCAAACCTAAGTGATAACCGAGACATACTGAGATCTGCTTTAGCTAGGGTGCTTGGTTTGAAGTTTTCTTTTTTTCTTTTTGTTTGTGCTTTGCTGCTGACGTAGATTCAGACTTTGCACAACTCCTTGGTCCACAAAATAATAAAGAGGTATTTTTAGTGATGTATTTTAAGCCACAACAAAAGACATTTCCAGAGAGCTGATTGTAGGAAATTACAGGAATCAGACAAGCGAGAGTGAACGTCATACTAAGTGGCCTCTGCTTTTTTGCGTAGTGACTCATTCACTACATACATCTATGAACACCTTGTGGAAAACCAAATCCTGAGGCAAAAACATTATTAACAGCTTCTCACATATTTGAGCACATTTTCTGAGTCAGAATAAAATACCAGAGTTTGCAACATTTTGCAAGTATTAGAGCTTTGCATTGCTCATCTCTCTTGTCAATACTGTAGGAACAGAGAATAGGCAAAGCTACACTCATCTGAGCTCTCTCTAAAGTACATCTGTTTTTGTCCATGTAGTAGGAGGAGGAGTGCTGACATTTGATATGCAAAGGTTTTCTAATCCCCCAAGTGGATCTCAGTGTGTGAACGTTTTAAGCTTCTTCTGTTTTTTTTCCTCCATTGCAGAATGTGCCAGCAATCATTTTTAATACCAAACCGACTCCCTGCTCTGCTTGTGGAGAACTTTATGATCGAGGCTGAAGCATAAAGATCCCCTTTGTCATTCCAGCTTAGACTCATTCCAGAATTAAGCCTGCTTGCACACACAAAAACTTTTCCCACTGTCAATGTGACATACCAGAATAGCAGCTCTTTGTGGGTGATACCAAAAACCAGCAGTGCTCTTACATTTCTTCTTCGAAGTTGTAGTGTCACCGTGGGCATAAAGTGAGCTCCCTGGCTAAGCTTTTTAAATTCCACTGGGTTTTCTAATTCGTTTATTTCTACTCATACAAGTGAATAAAGTTCCCACGAGGGCAGCAAAGCCAATAAGCAAACATTTGCTGACTCACTCCGGGTGTGACCTGAATTTATGTATTCTAACACCAAAATGTAAATGTTTTAGCTTACATAACCTGAAGCAAAGATCTACTTCTCCAATTATCTGGTTGGAAAGAGATATTAAATTCAGTGCATTCATCTAAGAGTAAAGCTGCTCTTACAGTTTGTATATAAGAAATGCTCCCGAAGGCCAAAAAGCTTCACATCAAAAACAATCTATTCCTGTCGTACTCCAGCATCCATTCCAGGGGCCATTACTGTCAAAACACACACACACTCGGACCAAGTGGTGTCGTCATGAATTATTCCTGATGCTTCCTCTTGTAGACTACTTCCTGTTCTTTTTCGGCTTGTGTGGGTATGTTTATGCATGAAGCATTCATTATTGAACTGTGAAGAGAGCAGATATTTTGAGTGAAAATCTAAAGGGATGACTCAAGCATCTATGCTCAACTTCCTCCATTACATAACCTTGGAAGGTGGAGAGGTGTTCAACAGACAGCTGAATCAAATACTCATGTGGAGAATAACAAATGAGCATCAATGAAGCCAATTTTTGGTAAGTGGTTACAATTTCAGTACAGGTACACCAGGGCACAAGCTGAGTGAGGAGAAGCTGTGCCACATCTCTTTTACGTGGGCTTCATTGATTTACGACTCCCATGAAATTGGTCAGTGGTTGCTTGTTTCCATGGTTACAGTGAGGGAATGTGAACGAATGCTCAAGAAAGACTGGGGTGACTGAAAAGCTGTGATGCAATCTCTGACACAATTTGGCCAAGTTTGTCATTGTGGTGCGTCTCTCTGTGTAGCTGCATGTGTGTTTGGCTGTCTCCCTCTGAACATTTCTGAGCCACCCACCCGGGTTTCTGTTCGTCAATGCTCTTGTTTGTATGAGAAATAATGAGCTCCTATGTATGTGCATGTCTATGTTCATGTCAAGGTCGGCCATACCGCAGTCATCTGTCTCATCATCCATTTATCAGCGTGGAACTCAATTTAGCAAACGAGGAGCCTTGAACCACAGAATAAACAACTTAACTGTAAACATGCTTTTCTCATCTAACCATCACTCTATCCGGGCACTTCCTGTTGGATTCTAAAATTTAGAGAAAAGAAAGATAAAATCCCCTCTTGGACTCAGTACAGTGCCCAGATATGAGCATTGCTACTTTTCCATATAACCCTCTGGAGTTTCTTTCTTTCTTGCAGAAATACACAAACACACACACACACACACACACAGTTCTTCAGGATGCATCAAACAAACCCTTAATACCTGCCATCTATTTTGGGGCCACTCAAAGCAAACACAGCAACAGCAAACATCTGAAAATAGCCAAAGTAAGATGGACATGAGTGTGTTTTAGATAAAAATGGGTACAAACACTCAAAGAAAAGAACAAATGCTTTCATCTTTGTTTTTTGAAAACGCTCTTATTTATTAAATAAATAAATACTGCACTTTTCTTACACAATAAGTTATTTAGGACATTTTATACCAAGGCGATAATGGCTCATAAAGGATCCTCACAGGACCTCGAGTACTGTTTTTCTTAATGTCATTATCTCCTCCTGCCCCTCCCTCCCTCCCTCACATCATCCCTCTGGTGCCCAGCTCAATGTGCTGAGGCCATCTGTCAATAAAAAAGGACAAAAATCACAGTTTTAAAAGTTAGTGTGATGTTACACCCCACACACTCAGAGACACATACATATAAACAGCATCCACACACACACACACATTAACATTTCTTTACACTGCTCAGGTGGCTAGGACATACACTGTACACCATTTACAACATCTTATAATTGAGCTCTGTTCAAGTTCAAAGCATCAGTTTTTTCTATGCCTCTGGAGTCAAACAACTCTCCTGAACCCATTTAAGCTGGTGCCAGCCCAGCATTTGCCTTTAATACACACACTTCCCTATTTCTTTCTTCCAAAACTGGGGTTCACATTCGTACCAGCATACCCAGTCCTTCCTCCCTTCCAACAATCGACATACAAATCAGCCCTTTTATAATTCACGTTCGTTGTGCTACATGTCACATCACCAGCCTCTTTCGCTTTCTCTGCATAAATGCCAAGTCACACCGGAGTGGAGCGGAGTGGAGCGAGAATGTTCATTTCATTTGCTCAAGTCCAACCTTGCTGTCCACTCATGTTTCATGAGCTGTTGTCATCCTTGTTCTTGTGCAGCACTGCAGGAACACAGTGGGTGGATTTGTCAGTTTGTCCAATGCATTGTTCTGGATTTAGCTGCATCTCTGCAGGAGCATACTGAGTGAGTATGCCACGCGCTGGCGCAGGTCAGTGGGGCAGCCAGACGTCAGCAGGGAGCTGAGTTTGAAGGTTTTGGATACACGATCCTCATTGATGTAAGTCAGCATGTACTCATCCCTCTGGCAACACAGGATGATCTTGGTGTGATCGTGGTAAAAGTTGACCTTTGGAGATTAAAAAATAAAAGGCAGTGTTATTTATTTTTTTATGTGTGACCTAATTCCTCTTCTGTGGAGGAAAATGGTGTCGTGCAACGAGTCCTCAAAGTGAACATGTGAGCGTGACCAGCAATGACTGTCTTTTCCATGATGGTGGGTGTGTTTACCTGGAAAGTGCCATCGTTAAAGAGCATCATGAGGGCGCGGTCGGACTTGAGCCACTGCAGCAGGTAAAGTCTGGGCATGTGTGAATCTGTAATAGTACCGAGGTCTCCGCCCTGTGAAGAAAAACACATCAGGATCAGACAGGCTGCAACATGAAAGATTCTGATACTGCAGGGTGTGGAAAGGAAACATAACAGCAACAGGGACAAAAGCTTCTAGGCATGCATAGAGAGCTGGAGGGAGCAGAACTGTTTACTTACATCCATGAGGTTTTCCTCCATGTAGTGTGAAAAGTACTTGAGAACAGTCAACTGGCCAACCAAATGCTCTGGAACCTCAGTGGTGGGAAAGACTGAACGCTGGCCCAACCCTGCATAGTAATGGATGGTCCTGAAAAACAATCAAGACAACCAGTTACACAAGCAGTCAAGTCAATAAAATACATTTCTTTGCATTTTAAGGGATGTCCCTGATTGAAGATTTAGTAATACTCTTTTTTTTATTTATTATTATGTGAAATAGAAGCTAAATATACAGTTTTCCCCCAATTCAAGCCAAAAAGATATTTTCCAAAGTCTATTCATGTGTTGCAGCAATCTTAAACAAGCTGTCTCCATTAAATGTTGTAAGCAATATCTTTCACAATGAGGAATTTGTGTTGCGAAACAGAAGAATAATGCATACTTTCTATCAGGGAGGAGGCTCATGTGAGTGCCGTTGTTGAAGAGAACTCCCACGGTGTGATCAGACAACTGGTAGCCAAAGCCATACTTGTTGGAGTAGTCCACCCATTTAGTCACCCATTGAAGACTGCAGCTGTTTGAGGCCTGAGGAATGTCGTTTGCTGTAGAGTGAGAACATAGAGAAGGTGGATTAGAGTACAATTACAAGGATGAGCCAAAGAAACACTAAACTTGAATGCACTCTTTTGTATCTTGGACTTTATTAATGCAACAAGAGCTCGAATGAAAGTCAACTGTGAACTTGAAGGTGTTTTAAAGTGACAAATAGAAGCTGGGGGGAAATTCTAGATAAGCAAACAAAGTGGGGCATTGTCACTTTGGAGCAGCATGGCTGTCTCTTTAAACATTACATTGCCAAATACGTATACAGTACATCCTGAAATTTGTCATTGGGGGAATTGTTTTACTAATAATTGTATGTTCAGGTTGAACAAGTTAACTCACCTTCAGGCATATTTTCCAGACATCCCCTCAATACACTAGCAACAGTCTCAGCCACGCTCCCTGTTGTGCTGTCTTCCAGGCCTTTAACAGCAATAAAAAGTGGACATTCAGTTACACATTCTCTATGTGCACAGATAAGTATGCAAGAGTATTGTAGAAAATGATCTGTTACATTTTTTTCAGGCGAACCTACATTCACTACTGCTGCTACAGCTGCCCAGACTCCCCCTGACGATCAGACGGATGGTATCTTGCGTTGTCGGGGACTGACTCTCTGTTGCCAGGGCAACAGGGCTCCCAGCATACGGCGGAAGTAGACTTCCATTCTGAGGTGAGAATCAGATGACGACATGGATCAGAATCTTCCTATGACTCAGTGGTCACCCACTGATTCAAAGTGGTTTGCTTAGAGGTTGAAAATAAGCGCTTTTAGTTTGTTCTGAAACTGTGCTCATTATAAAGTTAGGCCTGGCACCAGGATGACTCATTAAATTCTCCTTTGTGTTTAATAGCTGTATGAGTAATGCACACTGCATGCTCCTGCAAATAAGATGTTTTGTTTTCATACCTCAGAAATCTTTTTGCTCTGTTGTTTGCTGATGACGGTTCTCTCCAGGTCATGCTGCAGTTTGTAGATTTCTTCCTCCTCTTTGGTTAACTTATCTGTGGAGATAACGGCAGCACAGCAAAATTAATGCAAAATCCATTGTAACCCTAAACTAAATATAATTCAATTTGCATGCAGTTTTTAAAAAAAGTGATATGTTTTGCATTTAATACCATATACGTGCTGAGTTATTGCTGTAATACTCACTCAGTGTATCGTAGTATTTGACCTTGTCCTTCTTCCCACCAAACAGTGCAGCAGCAGCTTTTTTGAAGAAACTCTTGGCGGGACTGGATATGTGGAAATCTGGAGGTGAATGGCAGCAGCTAGGCGGCAGACGCTCTGGACTGAAGCCCTGTTGAGATGAAAAATGGGTCAGTGCGCAGCAGGGCTGACAGGGGGTCACTGTTCAACTCCCACACAGTGGCACTTCCAGACAGAAAGGCAGACGGAGCAGAAGAGACAGATATGGAGGTGTCAGTGATGTCTAACCTGAGTGAAAAAGTCGTGCCTCAGAATATGGTCCAGGTTGGGTCTGTCCTCTGGAATCTTTGCCAGCAGGTTGGTAATTAGCTGCTTGGCTTGTGGTGACAGGGAGGAGGGAAGGGTATAACGTGCCTCTCTAATACACTTGTATGTCTCCTTCAGGTTGGTGGTTTCAAAAGGTGGTCGGCCCAATAGCATGGTGTACCTGGAACAGGATTGACGGCAATGAGTGGGATTCTTTGATGCTTAATTGTGTAACTTCTGGCAGAAAAATGATGACAAGCAAGACAGGGATATGCTTGTTCTTGAAATATGATGCCAATAGAATCCATTTAATCCAACTCCTTTTGAATATCAATATTACTAAACCTTCTTGATGTTCACTAACAATGAATTTACATTTATCATACTCACATTACACAGCCTAAGGCCCAGATGTCTGATTCGCAGCCATGGCCCTGCTTGTTGAGCACCTCGGGGGACAGGTAGTTGGGAGTCCCACAGATCGTCTTCCTCCTGTGCCCCGCTGGCTCCAACTTGGCAGCTAGACCAAAGTCACCAAGCTTCAGTTCCATGGACTCGCTCACAAAGAAGTTACCTATGGGGAAGAAAGGGAATGAAATGATGAGCACTTGATACTCAACCCGAGATCAAAGGCTAAATACTGCACAGATCCACCGAGACATAGGCTGGTTTCAAGAAATATACTGTCCATGCACAGAATATATCTGCAAAATTATGCACACAAGCGTAGTGTTGCGCATGAGCTCCTTACCCAATTTAAGGTCTCTGTGAAGGATTTCTTGTTCATGCAGGTACTTCAGTCCAGAGACAATCTGTTTCAGGTAGTAGCGCACCTCTGGCTCAGTAAGCACTTTGCGAGCCTTCAGGATGTGGGCTAAGGACTGTAAAGGCACAAAGGAATTATTTAACATTAAGAGAGCATTACATGAACATGTGAAAAAAAACAAAAAACTTTCCAATAAAACTGTAAGTGGGAAAACTGAATAGGTTGGTGATTAAAGTACTGTTTTTACTGACTTTAAATGCAACGCAACATTACTTATCAGCCTCTGAAACTAAGCTGCACAATTTAGCTTATGACAGTTTCCACTCACTTTTCTACTGCAATATTCCAGGAGAATGTAGATGTTTTCCTTGTCCTCGAAATGGTGATAAAAGTGCACAACGTGTTTATGGTGCAGCGCTCTGTGCAGCTCAATTTCTCTGTCAATCTAGTTGAAGGGGGGAAAAAAAGTGTCACGACTGAAAGTAAAAACAATTTTGCGTCATTTTTGTCCAGTGTTGTCCAAGTGCGCACAGGCACCAGGCTGCGCGCTTACCTTCTCCCGCTGGTGCGGTTTGGAGACCCGCGCGTGTGGGATGATCTTGGCTGCGTAAACTTTGCTGGTGGAGAGGTCGGTCATCTCATAGCATTTGGCAAAGCCTCCCTGGAAAGAAGAAAAACGCTGTTAACGTGGTTCTGCCTTTGGGTTGCGAGTTAAATCCAAAAGAGACGGGGGACAAATTCTGTGCATGCGCTACCTTTCCCAAAACTTTCCCACGGCAGTAGCACTTCCCCGTGGCAGGATCGGTGATAATCCGTGCCATTTCTGAGGACGCACCGCGTTCATCCATTCTCTTCCGTCGAGGTTCACAGGACCTCTGAGTGGACTCACACATGCTGTCGTTACTCGTCTGCTGTTGACCGTTATTTCTCTGTACTTCCATCAGAGTACGCTTCTGCTCCCGCACTCTGAATGCAGCCTGGATATCGCGTCTGTGCGTCTTTGTACTGCTGCACCCTCCCCTCCCCGCTGTCTGACGCCCTCTCTCTGACGTCACGCTGTGACATGAGAGGATGACTCCTGCCTAGTATGGATTACCTTGCATGTACGTATGCATTGATGATGGCACGGACACGAAGTCAGAATTAATTTGGCGCGTTAACCCTTGACTACATTTACAGCGTCCGTATATTTCACCAATAAAACAGGCACGTATGCAAGAAAAAAAAAAAAAAAAAAAAAAAGAACCACTGTCTCTATTCTGTTCAGGCTCACCTATTCTGGTTTTGCACCAAGCCCAGTTTGGAGTTCTAGCTCCCTCAAGTGGAGCCTTTTAACACTGTTAAGAGTATGGTTCAGGTTAGAGACCTGTTGAGGCTTGGAAGTGGAGTCTGTAAATCAATATTGAAATTTTAAAAAGTATGACGTTTAGGAGTTTATAATCATGGACATTTACGCACATTACACTTTTGACAAAAAAAAGTACTAAAATCAACAACCAACAACCAAACCAACAATCATTATACCCTCAATGTGAACCACTTTCAGTTAACTGGTATTCTGCATTAAACTGTCATAAAATGTAATTTGATTGTGATGGACTGGTGACCTGTCCAGGGTACCCTGCCTTTCACCCAAAGAGAGCTGGGACAGGCTCCAGCAGACCCCTGTGGCCCTGCGCAAGAATTAACAGGCACAGATAATGGATGAATGGATGTTATCTGATCTTCATCTAAGTTGCAATAATTGCTAAACACAATGTGCTTAAGCTGATAACACACAAGAATAATTTCCTCATGTTTTTATTTTCATATTTACAGTGCTCGAGGGAAAAGTAAGTTAAAAGAATAATTTCTTCATCAAAATCTAATTGGAGTCAGTAGTTTACACAGCTGGAGCAGCGTAAAAAAAGAACTTGAAGGTGTGTTTTAGAGTTACTTTGATAAATACTCAAACATCTCATTTTCCACTACCTGAAGCTTGGAAGTTGGCTGATGCAGCAGGACAGTGACACTAAGCATCAAAGTAAATCCACCGCAGAAAAGCTTAGAAAAGAAAGAAAGAATATCCACCTTTTACACTTTTAGAATGGCCCCGTCAGAATCCAGACCTTTATTCTAAAGAGATGCTCTGAAATGGCCTGAAGACAGCCATTCACTAACAACCAATGGGTCTGGGGCAGAAGCAGCTCTGTAAAGACTGAATGTTGTACAAGTTTGCTGCAGAGCTGCCAAAAAGCTTCCTTGAAATCATTTGTGCTGACCAGCTATCAATATCAAAATTTAACTTAACTTTTTCACAAACGCTGTGAATGATTAATAAGTGTGCTCAATGAAGACAGAAGAAATGACTGACGCCGTGTCTTCATCTGAAGCACATTGAGTTTGTCTGTTTGGGTTTGAGTTCACATTTTATGATACATTTATGCAAAACAACAGCTGTCTCCAAAGGGTACTTGTTCTTGACATTCTATTGTATAATAACACTTAAGGATGATATGTTAGACTTCACTGAAGCATGTTAATATAAATGAAGTGCGAAAGCAGTATGTTAGGATTACTAAATAATTTAAAACAACATATTGAACTTCACAAAGCACAGGCAACTTTTCAAATGTTTGTTTTATTACCACGTAGTACAACATCGCATGTGTGATAAGATTTAGAATGAGTCTTTCAGAGGAAAAGATGCGCCAGGTTTCCAGGAAAAACAAAAGTCCTGCGATATGATTAATAAAATTCTTTTAAGAAATAAGCCGTGTACAGTTGTTTGTAATCTTTATTTTTGATTCACAACATTGTAATATATCTTAATGCAAAATTTCTATGTAGTTACCTTAATTAATTAATTTCTTTTGTTCTTTTTTGACAATTATGATAATTGCTTTTCCAACTGCAATTTCCCCTTGAAAAGAAAAAGGAGCTCATTGATAGTTTTACTAGTTCTACACAACATATTTATCCAACTATCTGCTTGGTGCATTTGTCAAGTGTGAGCGCACAGTACTGATGTCATAAGCAAAGGTCTGATCCAGGCCAGAGCCAGTAGATGATTTCTGAGGCCAGTTTGGAAAAGGAAAACGACAAGTGATGACATGTGCATCATCGGGAAGCTCCTTCAACAGCTTCTTCTCCAGCGCCTCCATCTGTAAACCATTTAGAAAATGCAACTATGTTACTAGTAACAAACAGCATCAAACAATCTGCACTATGGCATAGAGCTAATTCTTCATAAAAGAACAACTCACCACTCCTGGAGCAAGGAAAGCTGTCACATTGTTGTATGAAGACAAATCAGTCTGCAACAAAGTATGAGATGAACGTGACTTTTATCTGTTTTATGAAACACTGTCATTTCTGAGCTGATATTACCTTCCAGAAGTCTTTCTTTACAAAGGTTGCCTGGCTGGAAGGGACTCCTATCCAGTAGGCCTTGCTCCTGGCATATGCCACTAAAATGGAATTAATCTCAAATCCAGTACACTGGAAACCAGCAGAAGAGGCGGCAAACACCTGGAAAGCCAAAAGGACCATGTGAGATGAAACTGCATCATGCAGTGTATGAGAAGAGCAGAGACTCTGAGCACAGTTAATGTAAACCGCAGCATTGTTTGCCATCACATTGGCACCGTTTGATATAGTGGTTCTTCTCACTTACCAATCTTCCATCTCCTGATCCCAGATCTGCTAAGCGACCTCTTCGTCCCTCGAGCAGCTTCATGACATTCAATGTCTGATCTTTACTGGAGGGCAAGTATGGAACCTGAGCCACAGCACAAGAGATTAGTCAATAGAGTACTGTAATTACTGTAAGTTAAGTACCACTTTGTTTTCAGAAAGGTAAATATGAGATGGAAGACAGGAGGGTGAAGTAATTTTAATTTGTATTTCACTCTATGTTGATATCTATAATAAAACCAAAATATCAAAAAATGCTTGCAAATGCTTTCCTTAAAATATACATCAATCAGCACATCACATTAAAACCACTGACAGGTAGCGAGTAACACTGCTCATCTTCTTGCAATAAAATGTGACCATTTTGGCAAATTGGTCACAAACCCTTTGTCCTTCTACTCACAGCAATCAGTTCTCTTATAGCTTATTTTTGGTGGAGACCAACTTCAGTCTGTCATATTGTATAATGCTTTTTTCCATTCATTGAAGTAAATTATTATATGTGATTTATGAGGCACCACAACAGCTGCAGCAAAGCATTACATTATAAAAATTCAAAAATCAATAACATTTCGCATCAAGTTTATCCGAGCTGATGGCACAGTTGATTATCATGATTATTGTGTAGACTTACCCTTTTTGTTCTTCTCCCACATTTGTTGCTTGAGTACTTTGGAGCACTATGCTCCAAAATAAGCAAACTGTCATTAATGTGCAAGAAAGATAAGCGACTTGGGCGAATTTCTTTGGTATCATACATGCAGCGTTTACTGACTGAAAGGCAAAAAGAAAAAAGAAAGGCAAGACATATATAAAAAAAGGTGAAACACCTTAAGGCTCCACGGGACTTTGCGGAAACCGGGCAAAGTGAAGAGGCTCCATACTCCATACAGGCCTGCGAGCAGGGCGCCTGAGCAGACTGACACCATGACATGGGGTCTTTCGGTAGAAAAGGTCCCGCTGTCTTGCAGAATCATATCAATCGTGTCCTCCATTGCAAAGTTTGGTTTGCAAACTGGCTAAAAGCAAACAACAGAGAATGTAATGTCTACCCTCCATCAAGACTGATTAAGTAAGCAAGCGCAACAGAGATTCCAATATATACAGCTAACAAATAATCTCATTCATTTACTTATTTTACGGTCAGAACATGATTTCTAATGAGAAAGTACCATTTCTGTTCTACAACTGATTACATATATTTTCATATCTTCAGTCCTCTGCGCCATCAGCCCTCCCTGAATTTCAACTACAGAGTTTAAATAATCTGGTTATTTAAATAAAATGCTCAAAATCATTAAACAAACATCAAAGTTAAGTTGAGTACAAGCATTGGAGTGTTTTTGATTAATAGATCCAACAGTTAGTTCCTAGTGTTGATACGTACAAAAGAAGCCAATTTATTTATTTCCCAGTTTACTTATCAGAATGTTGAGACCAAGGGAGAAAATAAAGAGTCTATGAACAAGAACAGTTACACTCCACAGAGACCTTGAAGTCTTTGTTTTTGTCAGTTCATAATACTCTAAGGAAATTTTATATTCATAAAACTGTTAAAATGCTTCAACAAACTGAATGAAAGAAATCTATAGTATTTTCTCCTAATCTATAATATTAAGGGTTGAAGGAAGATGCCAATATTTAAAGAAATTCATAAGATGACTAATGCTAGTCAAATGTTCACATAAACCTTCAAAGAAATGCCAATTTTTCTCTGGGATAGAGCTTTATTGGCAGCTCCTTGAGGGTGCAGTGCATGTGTTTGCTTTTATTCAACAAAATGAAGACCATAAGGAAAACAACAGCCTACCAGTGAAGTATCATGTGGTCTACCTTACGGCCTTATTGGTATTGACTGTTTTGAATTCATTGTGAAATTAAATGACTAACAATGCATTTTAGGAGGCAAATACAATGCCTGCTGTCAGAAAACAGGGTCTTATGTGAATATCTTGGATCTGTCAGTAAGACAATGACACAAAGCGCACATCCAACGGTGCAGAATGGGAGATGAGAAAAAGTCTAATTCAAATGGGTAAACAGCGGCTCTTGGACGACATTTCATTACAAAGCTGAAAAGTTTTAATTCAAATGAAGACTCCTGCAAATCTAAAAGGCTGTAAACAAGAGGAGAAGCAGAAACTACAGTGGACAGATGCAGAAGATTTTGGATGGATGGATAGATGGATACATTATTTAATTTTACAACAATATTCAGATTAATCAAAGTCTGAAATGCATTTACTTCTACAGTTACTTAGAAGCTGTGCTTCAAGTCAATGGGTGCCAATGAAGCGGCAACCATCCCACTTCTGGGTTGAAGCCCTGAGAGGAAATGCATTTTGTTGCAGTTCCTCCACTAACCACTAGGTGCTGGCTCCAAATCACAGCAAAACTCCTTTGACCTCCATGTTAAAATGGCCAAATTTGCAGCAGAATTAAAGGTATTTACAGCCTGGTGCAGTTTTGGTCTCTATAGTTAGATGTTATATCCATGACAACTGTGACAACTGTGGTGAGTTTCTTTTTTACCAGATCAGATAAATTTTTATTAAGCACGAGCTGACCAATCAGACTCCCAGATTTATTTGACGTGCTTGAATGGGAGCTAGTCATTGGTTCTGCTGTTGGCTTTGACAGCTTTCTCTTGTCTTTTTGCATCGTGGTGCTGCGTGGTTTGAGGAAAATTGGGCTTAAAAAAAGATCTCTGTAGAAACCAGTGGGCACATTTTGTCCAATTACATACAGTCATTGTGCCAATAACACTGAACAAGATGTTTATATATACGAATCCAGTATGGGCAATTTTATTTTCCCAGCCATGTGAGCTCTGAGATACTGCATGAATATGCAAAATATGATTGTTACATTTGAAATCCTTAAGCAGTTCCTTTAAAACAAGCCACCAGATCACTCCAAAAGTACCAAAAATGAGGTTTTGCAATTTTTAACTCAAAGGGGCCCTCTACAGGTGTGGGAATTAAGTTGCTTTACTTTTATTCATTGTCCTGCTCTGCCAACGTTTTATGTAACACAAACACAGTTGCACAATCTGCAGGATTTCAGAAGTACCCAGACGGTTTGCTACTTCTGGAAAGATATTTAGTGTCTCAGTCAACTGCTGGACCTGAAGAGATATGACAAGAAACAAGATGCAATGGGATACTGAATTCACAATCTTCTTGCTGGACTACTAATGTCTTATTATTGGCAACTGGTTTGCCATGTGTGGTGGTCTCATGTTTTGATGTGACAATAAAATTGTCTGCTCTAAAACTTTGTCCTTGCCGGTATCATTGATCATGTGTCATCTGAGAAATGTGCTATACCATGCATGGACTTGTGTCTGGACCAATGCCTGAGGGCAATGTGTTAAACTGAAACTAATGTTGTCGGTTCCTGTCAAGCTCAGTAGGCTGCAGTGTAGTCAGCAGGTTTCACTTTGTTTTGTGTGGTTCTAAGTTTTATTTATTTATTCTATTTTATTTTTATTTTTTTTTGCTTTAGGATGCTATTCTGACTGGTGTATTGTGCTTTTGCATACTTTGACCTCAGCATAGCCAAGTATTTTCAGAGGACGCATGTTTATTTTTAAACATGCAGCTTGTAAACTACATTACAGTCAAACACATGGCTGCATTGACAACTGGGATTTCATAATCTGTTGTCGTTTTAAATTGAAACACGTCTTTTTTGCCAGTTATACTGATTTTCAGCTGATAAACAAATCAATTCTGTCATCTGCAAAAAGGGCTCCAGTACTGGACCACGTTGGATGTAGAAAAATTCCTGCAATATTGTACTTTACGAACTTATCATCACTTTTATTATTTTATGGAAAGTATGTGCACTAAGGTTTTTATAGAATCTAGACTGTAAAACCTAAAGATATCGTATTCAGTAATCCAAAAACTTTATCGTATAGCCTATAGGCCTAATTGAATACTCATAATATTTTTTTTATGTATTTTCTATATAATGTTAAACTAGGTTCCCCTTGGTAAATAAGTTAAAATAAAGAAAAAAGTAGCCACATAGTTTAAAACTTTCGTCCTAAGCAATAAAAGCGTTGTTTTATTTATGTGTATATAGCCTATAAAATGTATATTTCCTAAAATAGTTCCACCAGACAGTCAACAAGACAGACAAGTCAACACAGAGCACATTTTCTAACGGTAGATGGAGCTCGTGCGGCCCTTTCTGTGGAGAAACATTCTAGAAAGTTTATTTTACCAATGTTTACCACGCGTTGGGACGGAAACGATGTGAAACGACAAGACCTGTCAGCTCAGATCTACTCAATCTCGAAAGAGAAGGGCGCCACATGTGTAAATTACTGCAAAAGCTGCGTTCACTCACAACGACGGAGTCTGAGGACTTCTGAAAACTAGACGCAGGCGGTGCATAAGACGGAAAAAGAGTGCACATATCACACATATGAGGAAGGTACGCACACAAATTTGAGGCAAGAGGCATGTGGTAATACAGTTATAAAAGAAATATAGGGCAAAAAAAAAGTGGATTTTCGAGGGACTCATGTTTTTCCTCCTACCTGACCCGCCCCCCTCTGCTGCTGCGCAGTCAGCAGCTTGAACGCACAGACCGTCCAGTCAAAGGCTAATCTCTCTGTATAACCCGCCCTGTAACTTCTAACGCGCCCTATCAAACGTTTGCCAAGTGCAAGGTACAATAAGCCTGGCCGATTTGTAGTCCAGAGTTATATGATGTCTGCTGTGTTTAGTGATAGTGCCCCCTTATCACAGGATGAGCAGGCTTCAGATTTGAGAACTGCAGAAAATGCGCGTGTAAAAGAAAAAGTAAATGTTTGAAATGATTGCATGCATGGTCTTGCCTCGTTTTTAAACGACAGTTTCGGTTTTGCAGCTCTAAAAATTGATTATGCATGCATTACAATCCGCCTAAAAGAGACGTAATTATAATTGCAAAAGATCCCCATGCTGCTGACAGTGAAGGGCCAGTGATAACAGTATTCATCAGGATTCAGGACGCTCTTATTTGCTCAGCCGCTTGTTTTCTCTGAAGCGGAGCTGGAGGGGCGGCAGCAGAGCCGATAGAGGGTGACGCAAAAGAAGAGGCTATTATATTTGCTTCCGGGGAAAAAAATACATGCTGGCAAACTGGGAGTTGATGGGATACTACGGAGAATTTTAAAACATACAGCTGCAATATTGCCGAGGATAACAATGGACTTGTATGGGAAGGTAAGACACTGAAAGAGTCAGATTTGGACATTAGTGAGGAGAAATATTGCTCTAGTATTGCTCGTGTGTTGTCGGAAGGGATGCATGCTGAGTATTGTAGTCAAATCTCCACTTTTGATGCCATCCTCTGCCTTTGAGCTCAAATTCGTGCAAAAACTACAAACCCCTACTTCATCGTCCATATGACGTCAGAGACAGGCGTGCGTCCCCCCCTCACCCCCCGCTCGCGCTTTGGGCGCGTGCGTGCCAGATCCCAAAGCGAAGGGGACAGCTCCCAGGTGCTGAAACCGGTCCGAGGCACAGAGGGGGAAGAAAATCAGCGTCTGCGTTAAATTTAAAACAATAATATTAATACTAATAATAATAAACGAATCCTGCACAACAGACGCAGATACAGATAGAACCGAGGCCTTCAAAACAGGTTTGTCCACTGACTGTCCTCAATGCGTTTTCTTAGTTTCTTGCATTAACAGTTGTGTGGAAGAATGCCACGGGAAGATAAAATGACCTCCTGTCCAGAACTGCTCGTCTAACATTATCTGGCATGCGGCTCCTCGCTAGGCGGTGTTGAGTATTTTCACATCAGAATGACGGTTTATCGTTGCGTTTGTAAATGGCATCATTACGGTTATGTTCTGCAAACGATGTCCTTGCAAACCCCATGATGCTGCACACACGGAAGCGAGCAGAGACCCACCACAGGACGTGCATGATGGAGGTCCGGCATCTTTTATTCACTGCATATGCTAAGAAGAGAGCTGGGCTGCACACGTTCACCTTGCAGGAAAGATGACTGTGCCCCAGACCCCGGCCCTCTCAAGTGGTTGATGGCTGACAGCTTGCACGAAAATGTTCGATGTAGAGACGCTGTTAAGATGTTAAGAAAAATGTCCTTTTCCAGTTCTGCTCTAATCAGTGTGCAAATGTGAAATGTAGTTCTTCTAATATGGAAGCAGACTTGGTGTTTTTTGAAACATAACTTAAAAAGGAGACTCAGAAGTGTTAAACAGAGTTATAACTGGAGACATGTTTCCAGTAGTCTGCAATCTGAAATTTATTTATGAGCTAGTTATTTTCCTCTAAGTAATAACATCATTAGCATAAATTTTCTGATATCATTAAATAGATTATTTTTGAGTGGCATTAAAAAACAAAGATCAGCTTGTTATCTAATACTCATTGATACAACAGCTTGATGCCCTGCTCATGCTGGTTTGCCTGACGCAGCCTTCTGTCAGCTCTGATATGTGGCCTGTAAAACAAGCTTATACTGTACTCTGCACACAATGCTGGTTGTTTTTACTTTTTGCCATGTATATATAAATTAGAGATTTTGGAAAGCCATTTTGGTTCAAGTGAAAGAAAAAATATATCAGAAACAGACAGTGGATTTTGGGGGGCCTATACCCTTTCTTATACTGAAAAGAGAAAGGATATGGGATAATACTTTATTTATTTCCCAAAGCACATGTAACAAACTAGACATTTGCATTTACTTCAGTCTCCTCAGCTGTTATTTTATTCTGTTACATGCTGCTTCTCAGACAGATTTGAGACTAATGTAAACCACTGGACAAACTATCCCATAAAAGCATTTCTAAACTATTCCAAACCTATTTTACTGCTTGTGTGATGCTCATATCACCACTTTATGTAGAGCATTGTAGAGCACAGCATTATAAGTAAATCAAATCAGCCAAGCAGTTACGCTGCTGAGCTCCACATATAATCTTCTGAGGTGGTTTCACATCTTCTTGCCTGCCACTCCTAAGACAAGCTTCACGCCAACTTCAGGTGAAGGCTCTAATGCATTCTTTCTAACGCATTGTTTCGGGGGTTTTCAGATGGCTGCCACTCAGGATGTCAAAGGGAAAGGAGAGGGAGGAGACCAGAATTTTGACTACATGTTTAAGCTGCTGATCATTGGCAACAGCAGCGTGGGTAAAACGTCCTTCCTGTTCCGATATGCCGATGATGCCTTCACCTCAGCCTTCGTCAGCACAGTGGGAATCGACTTCAAAGTGAAGACTGTGTACAAGAATGACAAGAGGGTCAAACTGCAGATCTGGGTATGACATATTCACATTCAAGTATGTGTAATTCACAAGGCAGACACAGAATGTGTGATTGCTGATTATGCAAGATGTTACAAGAGCAATGTTAGTTGCTTCTGATCACCCTGTATTCTTTGACTCATCAACACCACATATTATTATAAGAGACCATATTTTTTCAGCAAAGTTTTCTGAGGGACTCTGAGGTTTTAAGTGAAGTTTATGATCACTGTTCATGAGGTCAAGAGTGGCAGCTTTTACACGACAGTACCTGGTACACCAGGTGCTCTCAGCTTATGTTTCAGCCAATGCGCATCTCCAGATTTTTGTGCCCTGGAGTGTGATGTGTTCATGGTATGTTAGCAAAATGGGAAGACCTAAAGAGCAGGTCTGTTGTTACAGGCATAGCAGTTTTATATTCTTGGTACCAACAACTAATTTGCAGGATAAAGTATACGGCTTCATCCTGAAAAATATTCCACAACTTCCCATCCTCTCTTCACTGTTGTGCCCCTAATAAATGATTCCTGTCTGGAAAAAGCTGTCAGTGTATGCCCCAAAACCCCTTTGTTTTGACATTAGGCCGTGTCTTTCTATGCTGATCAATATCTTTCAAGGCCTGGATGGCAGCTGACTTGGGCATTCAGAAAAAGAGTGACAAACATGTGATCACCTGAGCATTTATTAAATTCAAATCAGCATTTTGCAGATCACTATTGTTTAGTAGGTTTAGACGGGCTTAGCCTTTCATCTCCTGACAAAGAGACAATTTGCATAATGTGTATGTTACATCTTCATAATTAGTATTTAAATTTGAGCACTTTAGTTCACACACGCAGACAAAAACAAAGCTGAGCGCTGTGCTCCTTAGTCTTAAAGGCATGTTGCACATGAGGCTGTGTGATTCAGTTACTAAATACAATTTTGGAAAAGGCTATATTGTGTTTCTAAATTATTATCTAAGTGTGGAGACAGATGGAAATCTGAGCATTACTGACACGATACTAGTAAGTGTTAGTTTGACACACGTGGGGAGAAACACAGAAGCAACACCTTCTTCAGAATGTGTGGGAAACTGAAGAAAGTCTGAGTCTGTTTAATTAGGAGCTCATCTGAACGGCCGAAGCAGATTGTCTCGTCGTACCTCTGAGACAACAAAGGGAAAAGATATAAAATAGCTTCTCTTTTTTTAGTTTCTTTCTTTGCAGTCTCTACGTAATTTTTCCTTCTTCTCTCCTGAGGGTTCGCTCTTTGTTTGTCACATAATTGCATTTTTCAACAATTAGCTAAACTGTACATGTTGTACTTACTCATTGGATAAAGGGACAAAGTGGGTGCACTAAATCAGGATGTCAGAAATTGACTTTGTCCAGTTAAATGACAGGAAATCATCATCAGCAAAGATAAGCAGATTCAGAAAGGAAAGGGATCACCTTTGCACACACAGATAATTGGACCAAGTGAAACCTGAGACATACAGTATATGTCACTTTAAGGTGATGGCTATTGGCTAAGGTCATTGTGGTAGTTATATTATAATGCTGTTATAGTACTAGGCTGATGAGATTGAAACACAGTGCTGGCTGTATCATTAAAAAAATGGCATAAAGAGGAGTTTCTGCGACTGTCAGTGTCTGCTCACTGCTTTGCCACTTCACTTGAAGTAATCAGCTGCTTCAGTTGATTTCTGCTGAGCTGCAGACTCTAAGCTTTTCAAAGCGCTCAAATTCTCTGGACTCAAGCACTTTTTTTCCCCCGTATCACATCTTTTTAACCTAGAGCAAGCAAACGGACGCACAAAAATAGATAGAAAAGGCTAAAGTCGCTGTCAAGGCCTGAGCCAAGAATCGATAAGATGTACTCAGATATTGGAGATTTAGAATTCAGACAAGAAGCATGGCTCAGGTTAAACAAGCACAACAAGAGCATTAGGCAATATATTCACAGTGACATGAGAAACTATGGTGAAACATTAATAATCCTATTTTATGGTGTTCAGAATGTAACTATACAAACAATACATATACAAACAATGCTTTGTATAAGCATTATGTCAACAGTCTTAGCTGCAGTGTGTGAGAGGAAACTGAGCAGGTTGTGTGCTCCGTCTCTGTGGAGTGAAGGTCGGATTTGTCCTCTGGCTATAACAAGCACACTGTTGCAACCATGTGGACACCAACAGAAAGTAAGGATACTGTGGCAAATATGATCCAGAGCTGCTTGTCGAGCGCCTGTTTAACAAGAGCCAAGTAGAGCAGCCAGAAGTCTTCTGACATGATTCAGAGAAGCCCAGAAACACACTTGTTGTAGAAGGAAGAGCATCACAGCAAACATACAGCATCAGCAGGAGTCCAATAACTAGAGCTTTAGATTATCTAACATTTAAGAAAGGAATCTACAGTATAATTCATTGATAATCAGGATTAAGATGGGACAAAAACCCAATTTCAAATCAATCTATGTGCAAACTAAATGCTTTGTCATTATTTTCTTCATCTTTGAGTAGCTTGTCCTGTCTCATCATCATCGGCAGTCAACGGTTTCTCAGTGTTCCAGTCATTTAACTTCCATTTTTAGCTCATTTTCTAAGAAATACATGTCATGAGCTGAGCTCTCAATACTGCATCACTGAGCCTTTACCACAGCTGAGTGATCATTTTATTGAGGAGAGGAAAGAATCAATCATTCAGCCAAAAGTGAGTTGCCATTTTTGGCACCTTATCAATGCAAAGCCAGTAAGGCAGTTACTGTAATGATTTTGTCCACATCATGTGCAGAATAACTGATACCATGGCCAAGTGTAGATATACACTAACTGAACCAAACGCATCTTTATATGAACAAAACAGCATATTTATCATTTAGATGACCACTCATTAAGAATGCAGTTTTTGGACTCCCTATGCTGCGCAGGTTCTGATCAGTGCTGCTGATCTGAAGTCATGTTGTGTATGTGTGTGTGTGTGTGTGTGTGTGTAGGACACAGCAGGCCAGGAACGCTACAGAACCATCACCACTGCTTACTACCGTGGTGCCATGGGCTTCATCCTCATGTACGACATCACCAATGAGGAGTCCTTCGGCGCTGTGCAGGACTGGTGAGTTGAGTTTTTCAGATTTATTTCCACTCTGTGTGTGAGCACCAGATCAATATGTCAAAAGAAAAAGGCTTCCTGTATTTTGCACCGAGGCGGTGACTTGATATCTGACTTACTTGATGTTGAGCATTGGTTTTCTTAGCTGCTTGTGTTCCCTCTCTCCCATCAATGACAGACATGTAGGCTGCTCTCTGTATGAAATTTGACAAGCTTGTTATGAAGTACATGCGTGCAACTTTGTCAGACTCAAGGTTCAACGGGAAACTTGTCAAGGTCATGCCTGCAGACCACTCATTAGTCACACATGCATCCAAATGAGCCAAATGTTTTTTTATTTTTTTGTTTTGTTTTGTTTTTTACATTTTTTTATTCATGCATTCAGGGCTAAACCATGACTTTGAAGGCTACCCTTAATCAGCTGAAGAAACCAGTTTTCTGGGTTAACATTTTTACAACACAAACTATTTATCAAGCCAGAACACATACAGATGTTTGGATTTACATTTCTGCTGATCAGGTGTTTGTGCTGAGAAGCTGTCATTCTCTGCAGCTACATCCATCTGCCGGTGGGGACAGAGTGTTAGCGTTGCATCAGCTCAGATAAAACAATTTAAACTACATGGATTTACTTTGCAGTTCACCTGCATGCGGCATGGTTTGCTCCTATTGTAGGACTTTGACAGTAACTACTATGGTCAGTGCCCATTTAGCTCTTGTCATTGAGCTAGCAGCACTTGACAAACTGCTCCAGGCAGCAGCCATCATTGCTAAAGGAGGTGGTTGTATTTAAACCAACTGTACCACGTACTTAAAGTCTGTTTATCCTTAATTGGCTACAGAATGTTTAAAAGCCGATCTACGGCTGACAGAGTGCACTCCATTACTACGCTAAATGTTATCATCTTGATTTTAATTAATTTCCTGTCACAGTAGGCAATAAAGGCTTTCAAGTAAAGAGAAGTCAGAGGCAGACATACCCGTTATTCTTTTAAGACCTCTCTGACACTTTGAGGAATGTTGCAGTGTGAGAACTATCTATGATGGGTATCTAATTAATGAAAACTAGTGCATCAAAGCAGCAACAATCCTGAAGGGTTACCTGAGAGCTTACTCAAGTACTGGATAAATCTATCAAGATGTGAGTTGTTTTTTGTTTATTTATTTATTTGTCGTTTTTTTTTTTTCCCCTTAACATAACCACCATTCTTTTTTTTTTGGTCTTTGCCACTCGCTTTAATATCGCTCTCTCTTTCCCTTGCTCCTTGTGACAAGGTTGAAGGAAAAAAAAGAGGTTGCCATAGCAATGGCTCTTTCCCCGGCTGTGGCTGAATTAATCTTGTGACGTTCTCATTTCCTGCCTGAATCACAGGCAAAGCAGTGAAGTATTCTGCTACTGACATCAAATGCTGGATTAAACAAAAAATGAGGAGTTATTGATGAACAATTGTATATATTTCCGAGACATACAGTCGTTTGCTCTC
The DNA here is from genome assembly GCA_037176975.1 of Arrhamphus sclerolepis. Taxonomy (NCBI): domain Eukaryota; kingdom Metazoa; phylum Chordata; class Actinopteri; order Beloniformes; family Hemiramphidae; genus Arrhamphus; species Arrhamphus sclerolepis. The sequence continues at coordinate 5,509,627 of JBAMYA010000024.1, read as the reverse complement.
TTCAAATGACCACCCCTTACAGGCCCATTATTATGTGCATGCTAAGCATTTTTGCAAGATGTGATCCAAATATTTTGTTATCTTCTGTGCTGGACTCACATTGACCCACATATGAAATACTACAAGAAGTCAGAACTAGGCAAAGAGAGGAAGAGTGCCAACATCATGTTGCTTTCTCACTTGGCCTTCTTCTTGTCTGCTGTCTCTTTCTCTTCTGTTTCCAGCTCATGATGTGTTCACTGTCCTACTTTAAGTTCAACTGTAACACCACAGTTTGTCCGTTAAATCCTTTCCAATAACGCGAGGAGCTCGTAAAGGCTAGAATGATGAAAGTGTCTGATTTACAGAAAATACTGAAGTCAAAGGAAATTACATTGTTATCATCCAAAAACAACTGCATTGGACTGAAAAACGCTTATTTTTATCTGAGGTATATGGAATTTTATGACACCCATGTTGGTCAATGTAATGATAAATATAGTACTCACTTGGAGCCAATATTATCAATAAGTATTCTTATAAATTGTATTTCACAGTTTATTTTGACTGTTAGGACTACAAAGACATCATTTAAGGCAGCTAACTGAGAAATGTGAATGTATGTGTGTCTTTTCATTTCACATGGTCAACAAATCAGTGATTCCTTGAAGTTGGTGTGGCGGGCAATATTTTCTAGGTTGTTTGGAGGTTGTGCAAAACATGCATCTTCAATGTTTATATAGTGAACATCTAAATAAATTGAGATTTACGTTCAGCAGCCAGTTCCTGTTGTTACAATACTAAAAACCACAAAAACAAAGTTTTTGTCTGTGGATTTTGTGCTTTTATCCAAAATGACATGTACAAAATCCAAAAGCTTGTTCAATAATGTTCATGGTTTGGGATGTTGTAAAATCCAAAGAAAATGGTGAAAAGTGTCCAACATATTTGAGGGCCAGAGTACGGTTGTGTGTGTGTGTGTGTGTGTCACACATTAAGTAAAACTACAAAATTGCAAATCATGGCCTACATTTGAGTATGAAGTGATTGCATATTTTCAGCGCACAGTGGCACTTGACCCACTTTTCCGCTGATGCAATCAGTGACTCAAATACTAAAGGATGCCAGAATGAGAGGAGATGGAATTGCTGTCCATGACCAGCCCAAATGGTGAACCAAACATTACATCATGTTCAACCATCTTCGTGTCTGTTCCTAAAGGATCTGATCCAAGAAAAAAGTGGCACAAAAGCATGTCTAACAGGTTGTCGAAAACAAAGCATCAGTGGTCGTGTCATGTGTTTGTATGTGTTTGTTTTTGATTCCTTGCAGGTCGACCCAGATAAAAACCTACTCGTGGGATAATGCGCAGGTGGTGCTGGCTGGGAATAAGTGTGATATGGAGGAAGAGAGAGTGGTCTCGGTGGATAGCGGCAGACTGCTGGCAGAACAGTTGGGTAGGTCTCAGGACAATGTATTTTAAAAATTAAAGGGCCTCATCTTCAACATTACGTTGCTACAGAAAAAAGGAAAACAAAACAAAACCTGTCCTTGCTTTGTTTTATACTAGAATATTAAGGATTGCAAATAACATACGATAAAAAAAAGCCAAGCTTTCTTTATTAATCCCAGCTGCACCAATAGCTTATAAAAACAGCATAAAATCGTTTATATTACAGTTGTTATTATCATTATAATTATTATTATTATGCTGTTTCCTGTTTCTACATGTTCTTCTTTTCTTCACACCAAGGCTTTGAGTTCTTTGAGACAAGTGCCAAAGACAACATCAATGTGAAGCAGACCTTTGAACGTCTCGTTGACCTAATTTGTGACAAGATGTCCGAGAGCCTGGACAATGACCCGGCGGTCACCACGGGAGCCCCCACTGCCAAGCTCACGGACAGCGCTCCGCCCCTCCAACAGCCTGGATGCAACTGTTAGTGAACAGCGTCTGGAAGCTGCTAGTCCAGACCCTGTTTTAGTAGTAGAATATTAAAATGCTGTTGTATTATCTCCCAGTGTAATCACCGTACATTAAGAGCAAGTAACCAGGAAAACAGTCATGGCTATTGTAAAACGTGTAAAATCACAGGATATCTACAATATATAAAAAACAAAACACAACATATTCTTGTTCTTCAACTACTTAGTATGTTAAACTGATTATGTTCGATAGGGCTTTCAGTAGTTTATTCATATTGTACAGGTGATCCTTAAGACCTTTAAAATCTTTAAGACCTAAAATACAGTGAGGGACAGAGTCAATGAGTGCTTAAATAATTTTTTTTTTTTACAGTTTGTATTTTACTTTTACAGGTTAATTTTGACTCCTAAAGCTGCCAAATTTATGATTTAGAGCACTGGATGATGTAGCGGCTTTTATTTTGTGTAATGACTGTAATAATAAGATGTGTGAGGCTGTGACTGTACAGTAAGTGTGTATGGATCTGCATGAGTGTTATGTCATAGAAAAATCATCTACCTTTGGAAAAAAGTGGCCTTTGAGCATCTCAAACGCGGCCTCTGTAAGTCCCTCAAACCTGCTTACTGTTGGAATTACTCCAGTCTGTGTAATAGTCATGTGAGTAGTATGATTCTGCCCTTTTCTGTCAGTAGATGTGTGACTTCTTCAATAACTGAATCTTTGAATTTAAAAAGTAACTCAAATTGTTCTTCTCAGCCTGTAAGACCAACCTTTATTGTTTGATGCAAAGAGCATGCTGCCAAAAAAAAGAGAATGGTCTGTGCTGTTTTACCTTAAGATAGGCCTTACCCAAACCTCTCCATCCTCAGCTCCATGGATCAAGGAATCACTTTGTTAAATCAAAGTTTCACACTGTCAAAGCACAGTAAAGTATATGATCTAAAGCAGACGATCTGTTCTGGCATGGAATAAACAGCCATAATTTCTGAGCCAGCATGCTTTTGTGCTGTAAAACTACATCCCTTCTTAAAGAGAATACTCAGAAAGTTGCTTAAAAAGAAAACAAACAAACAAAAAAAAAACTTTATACAGTAGTTTGAAACAAAATGGGAAGCTTCCCCTACTGCAAGCATATTTTACTGTACTGTGTTGATGATATGTGTAAAAGTTGTAGCCAATTTAAAAATCCTAAAACGCTTCGGTTGAAGTTATAGAAAAAGAAACACCTGTGCCAAAACATTACCGTTCCTTTAGCATCGTCCATTGTTTGTTGCATAGTTGAATAAAATCTGAGAAAAATGCATGAAGTCAGTCCTTACGTATCTATGTAGATTTATATTCTAAGACACTGTATATATCACTCTGTGTTACAGATTTAGGAGCATTGTCGTAGCACCTGCTATGAAATGCGATGGGCCAACAAGTGCAATATTTTCTGAATTAAATCCTGTAAATAGCTTGTCCTATCCTCGAGTTCGACGACTCTGCAGTATGTGAGTGACAGTTGGCCAGAGCGGTCCTGAAGAAACTGTACTCTCCCAAAAATGAGCGAGTACTTCATTCAGCACCTGCTGCCACTGAGCGTGTGACTCGATGTGTGTGTAAGTGTAATATGTGGGTGAATGTGTCTGCCATGTTGAACAGACAATTTCCAGCTAGTGTATAGTGTATTGTTTGTGTATAACTTTTGTACAAAATGTATTCATGTACTGTATGCCGTTCCTGCTAACTGTTGGGTGTTGACTGAACTTGTATTATCATGTCAAATTGCAGTGTTGTTGTAAAAGATAGTCAGGGAGATAACTTAGTCCATGCCACATGCTGTACTGTTGTAATTCTAAGAAAACAAAGGATACACATGAAACTAGTTCAAAGATTCGGCACATGCGTTTGCACACGAATTGTCTGCATGTGTGCATCTGTGTATGCGTGTGTTAGTATAACTTCATGCCATTGACCTAATTATTGTAGCTCTCAAGTCAAGATTCATTTCACAGAGGAATAACAATGGCCGAACAATCTGGTAAAATGTAATTTTGGAAAACTACAACTTCTCATACAATTGAATATATTTCTTGGAGTGCAAGCAAAGTAAGAAATATGTTTTTGAGATTCTAGGAAATAAAATCAAATTCTACTCAGCGCGTCTGTGTGTTCTTTGTCAGCCTTCATTGACTGTAATGAAGTAAGATGGTGGGGTTGGTTTGTGCTGCCCTCTAACCAGACCTGCCTTCTCTGCAGCTCTGCTCCTCCGATGCCCAACATCAAGGCCACCAGCTCCACCTGGTGTTACGAAGAAACACCTGCACCCTGAGCTTTGTGGTCAAATCCATATGAAGCAGTAATTCTGCTTTATGTTTAATCAATGGTATTTGCTGAAACTATGGTTGTAGCAGTTATCTCCCGATGTCTGCCTTCCCACGCTTGGGAGACTTTTCAACGATCAGCCTAAACAGAAAAAAATGGATTTATTCTTGTGATTCTTGTATTTCCTACAAAAATGTTCTCATGAACAGGAAGTGAAGAAATTCTGTAGCTAGATATAGAATCCTGCAAAAAAAAAAAAAAAACTATAGAGACTGTATCTCCTGGAAAAAAAAAAATTCAGTTAAAAACAAAACAGCTGATGCTTCTCGATTGGTCTTCAGTACTGATGTTCTCACAATCATGATCCCGCTGATCCTTGTGGACATTTATCATTGTGGACATTTATCATTGTTGCAGGACTCGTCAGGCCTTCCTTGGGGTAGAGTAGCCAGACTGAGGCTATTCCTTGATAAAAGTTGCACAACAGCTTCTTGACATGGAAAAAAAACACCTGAGCGACTCTTAGGAAGGATGAAGGAACAGATTCTGATCTGATAAACAAAGATAGAACTATTTAGGTAGAATTTTCAACAGCGTGAGCCCAGGAAACATCACCTTACTCATGCCACCTCTTGAGTTACACATGGTGATGGCAGCATCATTACGTTGGGATGCTTCTCTGACAGGAGAGAAGTCTAGATGGGGCAAATACAGAAGAAGAAAAATATAGGGCAATCTTGAATGGAAACACATGTTCATTGCTCAGGAGCTCAGTCTAGGCTGACGTTAATCCTGCCGAGGACCATTTTGTGTGGTCACAGAAATAAAAAAGTCCTTTTGAAGAGATGTCAGTCAAGTGATAATATACATATCTTTGTTACTGATAACAGACAGAGTACATAAATATGGCATTAACTGAAGAAAGACCACAAAACATGCCTACTAATTCATTTGGAAGACTCTTCTAACACTTCCTTCTTCAGGGTTTCTATCAGACTGCTGCAATGTAACTTCTAAATTAAACAAAGCAAGAGACCAGTGAGTAGGCAGAATCAACCCAGCTTTTATTTAATCCATTGCATATAAAAACTTTTTTTCATTCTTTTTTTCTTGTTTTTTACATAAAGTAGTATGATCTACAGTGCTATCCAATAGACTGCGATTAACAAGGAATCCAATAAAATAACATTTTAATTGTCCTGTGAAACGTCCAGACAAGTTGGCATTCTAAAGACATAACCCAAAAAATAATTGTCCTGAAGACCTTTTTTTTTTTTTTTTTTTTTTTTTTAAAGTTACAGTTTGTGTATTCCTTTCACACCATAAAAAATAGAACACATAATGAGAAAAAAACCCACTATATCCATTGGTCCAGGGCTGTTAAAATCTACAGTATGTGTGTCAAAATAAGAGTCCCTGTTCTGGGACAATGATGCAGTCCCATTGACCCCGCCCCCCTTCCCTTTATAGGCTAAACCCTTCGCCTGTTTAGACAGAAAGATGTCAGTGGTTTTGGATATTGCAAGTAACATGAGTGGAAGAGTGAGCCGAGCATAGATAAGCGACACACCGTCAGTGTTTCAGCCATAATTAATGCAGCAGTAGCTGAACATGCAGGTGTGTCTCAAAGCCTCTGTGCTGCGTAGGACCTCGGTCAAGCACCAAATGCAAACTACTGCCGCGCTCCATTCAGTGTTAGTAACAGTGAGACAACCAGGAGGCAAGCGACATGGCAAAGTTACTCCTGCATCATCTACATCTGACAGGCTGACTCACATCTTTGAGTGTAGTAGCAGAGCGAGAGCAGAGTGTGAGTGGTTCGGACCAGGCCTACAGCAAATATAACTCTTGGACATCTGGCTTTAGGCCACAATCCCTCAGGTGATAAATCTATGACTTGTGGTCGACCTGAAACTCTATGCGTGTCCGCACTGATGTACAGTTTATTCTACCCAGTGCCATAAATCGTGGTAGAGCAAGTTGTGTTTGGCTGTGGTCATGAAAAGGCAACCTTTCTTGACAAGAGATCAGGCCAATCAAAGCCAGAGGATTCACCAATTGAGCGAAAGGAGAACTAGAGAATCAAAGAAAAAAAGAAAGAAAAAAGGCTAAAGTAAATAATGTGTTGAATTTAAGGCACAGCCCATGGGCCAAGGAACAGTTTCTTTAAAACAAAACAAAACAAACAAACAAAAAAAAAACTGTTTGGCTTCCCCCCCTCTCTCACCAAGCTAGTTCTCAGATAAGCAACAGGTCGATGGGTCATTTTTACACCGGAGCTTATGTGTAATAAACATTCTCTCAACAAGAGGTACGTAATACAGCCACGCCATCACCAAAAGGGATGATAAGAATCAACCATTTACAGCAAACTGCATTATGATAGTAATAACATTAATAATTATATATTATATACAGCACAATAAATATAGGTTTGTAAACAGCGATAAAACCAGAAAGTTTGATTACAGGTAAGGGCATTGGGTGAGGATAGAAAAAAATATCTTGGCACAAAATGAAAGATTAAATTAAAACTCTTAAAATGACACATAATTAAAACAAGAACTCTTTTTCTTAAAAAAAAAAAAAAAAAAAAAAGCAGTGTGTGATATTTCTTTTTTTCATTTCTTTTTCTTTTTACATTTTTTTCTTTTCTTTTTTAAATTTTATGTACACGGGGCAACAGTTTTTTTCTTTTTTTGGGGGGGGGGTATTGTAACTGGCAAGCCTGTGGTCCATGCTACAGTGAAATATTTACTGTAGCACCTTTATATTGCAAAACAACTCAACAAATAGAAAAATATAACAATAAATAATAATAATATTGTGTTTAAGTGGTTTAAAATTGTAGAAACATGGAAAAGGGAAGAGACTCTTGGCTGAGGTGAAGGACAACAATGTTCAAGCCGGTGTTCAAGCATGAGTCAGTGTTTTGGCGAGTTTAAACAGAAGTATGGAGGTTATATATGGATTTATTAGTGCATTAGAGTATCTATGTGGAGGATAGTCTTATGTGGTGACCATGCTATGGAGCTGATTGTCTTGTTGAAAACAAAGACAGCAAATGAAGTTAATGTTGTGATGGCAAATCATTTTTCTTCTCTTTTTTTGATGTGAACTCATGGTATGAGTTGGCTGAAGACAAGCAGCTGTCATGATGTGTACACTGAAAAAAGAAAAAAAAAAACATGAAAGAAATATAAAGCAAATATTTTAGAACATTGGTATAAAAACACCCCAGTCATTTTTAACGCCGTTACTATCTACACACTTCGAGCACTGGTCAAACTTCTAAAAAAAGGTGCTTTTTGTATCAACTACAAAGCATTGCATTGTCTCAGGATGTGTTCAAAAGAACTGCAGGCAACAATAATAAAATTTAAAGGCTTCATCCACAATTCCAGTGAAAGAAGCATAAGACCTTGGGTTTCTGCTTCCTCATCAATGAAAACTCTCACCAAAAACGATCATATTTATGAATGAATTCCAAATTTCAACACACAGGACTAACTGAAAATGGGCATAGTGGTATGTGAATAATAGTATAAATGCTATTGGAACAAGTGCAAACAGCTCAGAACACCCAACTCATTTAATCCAGCCGTGAAGATTCCCCTTAAAAACACTGAATCTTTGACACAATTCTCCATGTTGGTTTCCAAAAAGGTCTCGTCTTCTTCCGTAACAAAGGAAAGCCTTAGAATTGTAAAAGTAAATTCTAGAAAATATCTTAATCTTACAAACAGTACAATACAAAAAATTAAAGAGGTCTACAACAGCATCGTTGCCGTTCCGATTTAAGCTTTGTGTCAATCAGGTTTCCGAGGAAGACTTCCACATCCAAGACGTGTTTCGAAAAGCTCCCGAGTGTGCTGCAGCTGCCATCTCTGCAACCTCCCATCAGGTTTTCAGCAGAGCGGCAGCGTGTACGTGCTTCCTAATTCATAGTGGGTAGGATACGACCTAACAAGAGGGAGACTCAACAATAACTGTCTCTTTAAAGTAATGGGCACTTTAATAAAACAAAGACACTAAGACCAAACTTTCAGGCAAGGCTGAGAACGCGCAAAACGACAGAGAACGATGTGACCTGTGAGCAGCACTGAGCAGCCGGTGAACTTTTCGTTCACATCCTAAACTTTAGCATGTAAAAGGGAGGTGTCAAAGTGAAATAAAGACACACCGCTTCAGTATAAATGGGAATGAAAAGGAGTTTTCCTGAGTGCAAAAAAACTTGAAGGAGTACCGGTGGGTGTGTCTGAGCAAAGCTGACAAACGGAGTGGCCAAGGTGGAGAGCAGCGCACGCTTTGGAACCAGAAACATTGATGTATAAAAAACACAGATTTCACAAAAGCCAAAAAAATATTCTATAAATAATTATCTGTCATTACTAAGAAGAGCAGTTAATTACTTGCTGTCCATAACTGCTATGTTTCAGTGGATTTCTCCTCTTCCTCCGCCACCTCTTCCTCTACAACACACGCTTCAGAGCAGGGTGTCTCCCCCTCCTCCACAACCTCCCCCTCCTCCTCTTCATCTTCCCCCACCTGTTCGTCCAAAGGAATCTCTGTTGATTCAGAGTCCTGCGTACAGAGTGTTTTTGAGTCAGTGCAGCTGTTCTCCTCTTCCTCCTCCTCCTCTTCCTCAGGCTGGCTGCCGCTGTCTTTCTCAGTGTCCGACTCCCCATCCTCCTCTAGGGTGAGCTCAAACTGGAACTTGTCCCCTCCAGGGGGTCGCGTGCTGTCCTCTGGTTCGTCCAACGCTGGAGACGGACTTTGTGGAATGGTGCTTTGGTACCATTCTCGGTTGTCCTCTAACGTGTCCAAAATGTCCTGGGCATCCGGATGGACCAGATCAGCCCACGTCTCCCACAGAGGATGAACGATGTAGTCTATGAACCCAACCTACACAACGGACAAGACAGAAAAAAGGATGATCATTGTGTGTGTCTGTGCATTATATGCTCAGACGTCAACAGTGCTTTCATCAGCCTATCTCACCTGGCTCTTTTCTACTGAGGCATTGTGTTTGTCACACATGGGGCTGATCTCCATGCCCCTCTCCCTTTCTCGGTCCCCTTGACTGAAAAACTCCTCCATGATGCGGTCCGTCCATTGTCGATACAGCTGAAGAGGCTTGGTGGGGTTGCTGAGGTCGGCACAGTGCACCATGTTCTGGAGAACCTGAAATCACAAAAGCAACTTGATGTAAAACACACCTCAACAACTGGAACATTCTATCTATCTGATTGGCTTACATGTTTAGATGAGCAAATAATTATTAGTATTTCTATGATATTGCATTATTTGGTTTACTTTCTCCTAACGAAACCCCATGTCAGGATATGCTTTACTTTTGGGAAGGTAGCCCTGGTGGAGTCCAGGTATTGTCAGGCTCGAGGGGTTACCTGTATCCTGTCGGAGTAGTTGTCCAGCAGCAACACACCAGAGCTGGTCACCTTCTTGGTTTCCACCATCGTTTTCAGGTCAGCCAACAGATTCATGTGTTTCGACATGTCTGTCGCTAGAACCTTGGAGCAGAAAACACTGATGAAATAGCTGCATGGAATTATGTGGAAACATAAGGCGGTTAACCTGAGCTACACCTCAGATATACAAAGTTTTCAACTTACAATGTCAATGACCATCTTTCGCAGTGATTGTCGTTGTTTTTTGGTCAAGTTTTGGAAGATGTCACAGTTCTCCTCTTGCAGGAGTTTGAAACCAACTGCTAGATGGTGGTTCTCCAACACTGATGAGTCGTTATACATCAAGGCTAGCTCTGAATCTGCAGGGAAGATACAAATTAAAATTTTAGTTACAGTTACATGAGGATCCAAATTTATATCATGACACACACAAAAATATATAGATTTTTCCTCTGACATGCCATTACTCTCGGCCACAGTGAAACACAGAGTGATAAAAGATCAGTTGGGAGCTCCAACCAGGATGACTCATATTGCATTTGCTGCAGGGATTCCCCAATTTGGGCTTTAGGGAAGCACTAGGCATTTTGTGTGTGAAGTGTCTGAGTCTGCACGTCTATTCTGTTCTGATTAGGGGCACTCTTATGCAACATTCACATTCGTAATGATCCGAAGAATGGCTGCTGAGCGATACCCAGTGGACGCAAACTCTGTGTTTTGCTCTAAATCACCAAATTACTAACCAAGACTGGATGAGTCAGTTAAAGAGAGATAGACCAGTTTACCTGAGGATACAGTTAGTAACACAACTGTCAATAATGTTAAGCTGGGTTTAAAGCTGTGTTCACCCACTTCCAGTGTTACCTGCGGTGGTACTGAGTCACACTTCTTTCATTTGCAGGTTTGTGGATATCTTTTTTTTTTTGCAATTTCTGCTTCCACTTTTGGTTGGCATTGATTGTAATTTTCTTTAAGGTCAGAGAACCTTACACATAAATCCCATTTTGAAAGCTCATTTTGAAGCAACCTAATTATTAGCCGTTAAGGGCAGAAATTTGAAGAATATTCGACAACTAAAACTATCAACACCTGTCTGCTCTGATCGTTATCACTACAATTAAATGAGAAAATATAATGTATTTGTTACTCATCATATCCGATGTCACCCAACCGATAGCATATAGAGCACAAATGACATCAAACAAAAGCTTCCCTCTTTCACAGGAGCTGCCTGCTTTCATGTCTTTAGGGGAATGTTTTCCTGACAAACCGTATCTGAGAAATCTGGACATTACATTGCATTCCTTATATTACATTCTTGCCATCACCAGCATTTTTTTTTAAATATCAGGCTGTTCAAAAAACAAAGAAAAAAAACACCAGAGTCTGCATCTTTGTTTCCGAACACAAACATTTACTGTATAAACTGAAAAATGTTTGAAGATGAATCGTTCCTGTTTCTGAGAACTGCTTCAGCATCTGTGTTGGCACCTGTGAGCAGGTATTCCAGGATGACCAGACTATAGTCCACAATTCCTCTGTATTTCTTGGTTTTGTCTCAGAAACAGCATTTTTAACGTCACCTCACAAATCCACTGGATGGATCAAGATTCAGGGATCGGGCTGGCTCTGTAACCAAGACGCTGCTGCTTACTGGTGTGTTTGGGGTTGTTGTCTTGGTGAAACACTCATTTCAAATGTGTTTGGGTTGCTATTTTAAAGCATGTGAGATGATTTTAACTTGGTAAACTATCATTTTCTGCACTACTTTATATTTCCCCTCTTCAAACAACTTTTTAATCACAGTACGGTCTTCTTCCAAGCAATGTCTGGAACAATCCATCTTATTCATATTTTCAAATACTTCAATAAGGGTCACCTGTTTGACGTCTATGACTTCACTTCCTGAACTACATACTGCCAATTTGTATTTAATTAAATTTATTTATTTTTGAAGAGCCTTATGTTAATTTTTCTTGGCTTTCTGTAAAGAAAACAGTAACTAATTAAAAAAAATGCTTGGTTTTGGTCTGATTTGGAGTATAATGTGCAGTGTTCACAATGCATTTGTTTGGAATAAAGCTATTACAAGGATTTTGAGCTTTACTTTACTGCTATTATTTTGAACACAACTGTATATGTCAAAGCTGTCAGATGCAACAAAAAAGAAAAAAGAAAAAAAGGCTGATGATGACGAGGATGTAATAAGGTATGCATGTACTGTCCATGCACATATTTGTGACAAATGTACAGCAAATATGCATCAGATTTTGGTTTTCATGTGAAATGTGATAAGCCAGTGTCTGTGTTAGTGACGCAGAGGCTACAATGTGATCCTTCACAGCTGCCTGTCTGTGAGCATATGTTTAGGAAACTGACAGCGCCGCTGACATAGCTGCTGACAGAAATCTGTATTTAGACTCACTGGTGTTGATGAGGAACTGGTTAGAGACTCCAGGATGGTCTACGTCGTGAATTGCACTGGCAAAGATGGCAGCAAGGATCTCAAGGTCTGTGAACACAGCCTAAAAGAAGAAGAAAGAGGGTGCAGAGGGGGGAGAGGGAGCACATTGATTGGCCTTTGAGCAGCGGTTTGATTGAAGCTGATTGTGGAAGCATGCCCTGCATGCTCGTGAGCATATGTGCTTTAGCTTTTAGTGTGCATGTGCGCACATGAGCCTTACCTCAAGGGCAGGGGTGGATAGCAGCACGTGAGTTGACTGAGTGACGTCAGCAGCATGTATGTTGTTATGGTAGGCCACATCACCATGATAATGGTCTTCTAAGGTCATCAGGTATGTTATAAAGGTGTCAAGTGGAATTTTAAAAGTTTTTAACAAGTCCCTCTCCTGAAAAGAAGACATTACACAAAGATGGTTTATAGTTATGTCAATTAAAGATTCAAAAAGCACTTATTCTGTTGGAAAATTAGAAGATGTGTCTTTACCTGAAATATTGTGTACATCATGACCGTCAGTGGCCGATTCCCAGAGAATTCTGAGATTTTAAAAACATTAAGGCCCCATTTATTTACATGCTCCAGCTCCTAAAAGAGAATTTTAAACACAGTCAGAAATGAAACATTCCTCTCCTCTACATTGCTACCCAAAGCCTCATCAAAGTGTGCTGAATCTATGTGAATGTGTCACTCAATGTGGATGTTTTTACCATTTACACTCAAACAGACCTTAGCCAGTTCATCCTCTGTCTCTGTCTTGACTCCAAAGCGAGGGATATTGGAATTTGTGAGGCTGGAGGAGTGTTGCAGCTTTTTCACCCCACTGATCTGGGACATGGGCTTGTTCTTTTTCTCCTTCTCCTTCTGCGTTTGCGGGGATGGCATCTCCACCTCATGTTGCTTGTCTGCAGTGTGAAGACAAATGGATCGTGAGTGCAAGGTTGGAGTTTTTCATGACTCTAAATATCTCCTGTGTCATCACTCACCCAGGAAGGTGCTGGAAATGAACTCCGACACCTGGTTCCCAGAGCGGCTCATCTCCGATAGGTGAGTAAGCTCCCGATTCAACATCCTCTTAAACTGAAACACACACATACGGATGATGGGTTTGACAATGTATTCAGCGGGACAAGATGAGTCTTAATCACTTGTTTTTACAGTTGCAGTAAATGGCACCATACTAATATTTTAAATTCAAATGAATGACATTGAAAACACAGTTCAGGAGCAAAACAAACCCTTTTCATTTGACTTTATTTCCCTCACTGTACTGTAGTTTTTTTTGTCCTTGGAGTCTCCTCCCTTTCTTGTGACTAACTGGAGTTACAGACCCAGATTCAGCCACAGCTTTAGATTTGAGTACCAAGCTGTTTATTGTTGAGATGAATTACTGAAATCGGGGATTACACAGACATTGCACAATCCCAAAACAGACTGCAAAAGGAAACCTGACAAGAAAACGCGCTGCACTGTCAAATCAGCCTGGTTTTGATACAAACACAAACACATCAAGACTGATCATGTGAAAGAGATGGATTTTGAGCATTTGTTGGATTGTTTTTTAAAATTCTGCAAAACAGACAAAAAAAACATATTTTGGGCTTTTTGTCAGGTTTCAGTAGTGCAGAGAAGCATTAAACACAGTTTTGGCTTGGTTTAGGTGTACAGGTTTTTGTTTTTTTTTAGCAAAACAAATAAAATAACAGAAAATAATAATACTTTAATGACAGATATTAAAGATATCTTTAGATATTTGCATAAATAAAGAATAAAAATCCCTCATTCTGTAAAAATAAATAAATAAATAAAAATAGAGCGGCCCAACCACACAAGAGGCTGGTGACCTAAAAAGGAAAAATGTAATCATTACTGTTTTATTCCATCTAAAAGGGACTTTGGGTCATTACAAATAAAAAAACAAAAAACAAAAATGGAACTAATCTATTAGTGGACGTAGTGAAAAAAGCGTGCACTTTTTAATGTGCAACAATTACAGCAATTTTAAAAAGTAAATGTGTGTTTTTCTGAGTATTACGTCCATGCATGTCTGCTCCTTTTAAAGCACAGAACAAACACCATCAGCTCTCTTCATCCCTGGCACATCAAAACGAATAACAGTTGCCAAATAGTCGCCGCTATGAATCGCTGTTCCATGGGGGATATGTTGGCGCAGTTTGTAGTGTAGCTTATTTGTATTGCTATAATGCTGCATTCAAATGCATCTCAAGGATAAACCTTAACTATGAAAATCAGTCCCACTTTCGACATGAGAACGCATCTTACCTTTATATATCCCCATGAAACAGAGAGAAGATAATTTGCCTCGGACATTTTGACAAATCAAAGTAGATCCAGACACTGAGAGAGGTACAGGTTTGAAGTCTTGTGTAGTGTCCTGTCGGTAGAAGTACTAGACAGCTAATGAAACAAAGGCAGTCTTCACTTCCCTCTCTAGTAAGAAACGTCAACCTGAGGATCCCTCAGAGATTAGTTCAGAGTAAATCAGCTGTACAGAGTCCACAAATAAAGCTCCATTTTTCTTTCCTTTGAGTATCCACGGACAAGTGTACATGCCCCAGAAAGCAGACAGGAAAAGCAGAATCTGGAAGAAAAACGGCAGGAACACGGATCCCAAAAGATGAGATGAGAGCATATTGTGGCCACACGCAGTGATACACACGGGCATGCATGCACACACACACACACACAAACAGACACCCTCAGATCTAGGGAGGCACTGCTGAGCCTTTGAATAATTGATGATGGTGCGGAAGCCTGGTATATGCCAAAGCAACAGGACAGCAATTTTTTTTTTTTTTATCAACTGATCCCAAACAGGAGCGGCTGCCTGACTGGCTGCTTCTGTGTATGACACACGCTCCCATGTGAAGAGCACAGACTGCCTCTTTCGCTATGTCATACAAAATCAGCAAATCAGAGCTCAGATGTGGAAGTAGAGTGAGCTCATCATCAACTCTAATTGGCTTGGATTGGAAAAGACTTGAGACTACCTGCTGCTTGATTGGCCACTACTGAAGTCAGTGGAAAAATGTGCCCCTTCCCTTTAATTCCTGCAGTGAAGCGGGATGTTATTTTCTGCGTACGTGTGCATAGTACATGCATATTGTGCATGCATGTACCAGCTGTACTGCATTCATAATACATGCCAAAAGTGTGTTCCAGCATGTTTACGTGTTGGCTGATCTCACCTTTTGTACAGTCTGATGTAAAAGTTACCTCATCTTGCAGGATACAATATTAAAAAAACTGAGGTCACCCTCTACCCCAGTATCCATGGGAGGTGACTCATGCCAACATCACTGATGAGATGATGTAAATATACACAAACACACACACAAAAAAAACAACAAAAAAACACACACCTTAATCTTACAAAGAGAATGAGCGTCACAGTTATCTGAAGTGGGCTTTGTAGGACAGAGCATGAACACACAGCACAGCACGAATTGTTTATCGCTGAGTTCAAGAGGATGCTGCTTTAGTGGAAATCCAAATAAATACAAACTGGAGGATAGTTTTTAAATTTTCCATTCAAGTAGCATGTAAGTGCAAATAATATAAACATATTTCTTTCCTACTTTTCTTAATTTATCAGACAGCTGAGATAAACTGATTCACGCACTTTATGTTAGATAAATACTGATGGGGTGTAACATATGTCTCATTCATTTGGGGTCATATTAACCTCCCTGGAAGACCTGGTTGGGATCAGATGATCTTTAAATACTGTAAGGTCTGCTGCATAGTGATAGCAGTACACAAAGAATAAATGTCATTTTTTAAACAGTCACATCTTATCGACATACTCCACTAAATTTAGCTGACTCAAAAACTGGTACATTTGCGCAATGCCACTTAATTGTGATGCTTAATCCCAGAGTGTGCGGATCATTACTAAATTAGCATCTAAACCAAAGCAACACGGTCAATACAAGAAACTAGAAAGATGGAGATTGGCAGGTCCTTTACATTACTGAATTTTAAGCACTGCTTAGAGGGGGGTTAGAAGTGGTTATATTCAATGCTGACTGAAAAATAAATAGTCTGATCTGTAGCACAGAATATAACCACAGAAATAGCAAACAGAAGTCATGCCAAGTCGAATGGTCAACAATGACATAATGAAGAAATGTATTTGATCACGCAGTGTCAGTGAGATCAGAATGTCTGTTTCTTCAATGAAGATGCAGACTTTAAAGAAGAAGAATAAAACAAAACAACCCCTAAAACACTTCACCTCTTGGTATCCTCAAGGCCATAATCCCTTTTAATTGTTGTGAGTAGGAATTTCTGAAACATATTGAAGACCCGGAAATGTAGAAATTGATAAATGAAATTAAGTGGATAATTTAAGAACATGAATTTTAAATACATGCATTTTCCTTATCATCACAACTATTTCCGACTGGGGAATTTGTACAAAACCTCAGACAATGATACCTTAAAATGTTCAGTGGGAATGTAGGTCTGAAGTATACTGTGGGTGCTAGACTTACAGACAGATGTGAAGCAGCATGAAAGCTTGAAACATCAGATACGAAAGCTTGAACATTTCCAAGGGGACTAAACGGGAACGCTGCGCGCGACACTCCGCAGTATCAGTGCCGTCTAATTTAAGGATTTGTTTCACATACAATGACACATACAACAACGATGGTGTCAAGACGACTGAGAATGGTATCTGTTCTGTCAGATATCACAGCTAAAACATTTCCAAGGTTACTGAAAGGGAGTTTACAGATAAAACCCAAACCCTTGGCCTAAGAACCATAATAATTATATTATTTCTAATTATGTCAGCATGGATAGATACTGAAATTTGCTTCCTATATGACAGTGCCTAGAAAAGTTAATTTACTCCTGAATACATACACCGTGGACAGCAGTTTGTTTCAGAGAAGACAGACAAAGATTATTGCTTAAAATACATCTAAGATAAACATTTTATTCCAGTGTCACACACTGAAGTGGTAATCCTTAAAGAAGCCTCTTCTTTGTTTACCTGAGAGTGTATGTGTGTGCGCATGACTTTCTGTGATGGTCCAGTGGTTACAAGGATTGAAAAGGGACCAAACCTGCCTCTGCCTATTTTACACCCCACCTCTAGAGCCTGCCTGGCACTGGGAGTAATTTACAGCTACGCTGGAGCAGATGAGCCCACGGGCTAACTGAGATCCAGTAGTTTTGATTGACTCGGAGCCAAGCGGGCCAGCACAAGCCCACCAGACACTCTCGTATATGCACACTTTCACTCCCCCAGCTGGAGCATATACACAAATATAATCCCCAGAGACACCCCTCCTATCCACACAACTCCTCCTCGCAAATACACACACAAGCGATAGCTTAGTCAAGAGGTGCGAACAAAAACTATTGGGTAAAAATTGGAAAATGTCACACGTAGCTTAGTTGTGACTTGTGTGCAATTTGTTCCTCGGTGGAGTGACCAAAAATATCCATTCCCTGCTGTATATAGCCCACAACACCTCTCGAGCTCCAGATCCCCCCACCCCTCCACCCACCCCCATTTTTGCATTCAGCATTTATTCTGACATCAGACAACTGCAGCTACTTTCCTCAATGAACACAAAGCTGACTGAGAAACAAGTCTTCAGTCTATTCATGATCTAGTCGATATTTTGAAAAGGAAATCCATAGAAAGGAAGGTCACAGACAGGGTTAATATACAGATATCCTAACGACTAATTACATTAAAATACAAAGACAGACACTGGCAGCAAGTGCTTCGTTCACGAGCAAATGACTTTCAGTGGGAAGATGAACAACGAGCACAAGAATGACAACCCACTTTTAAAACAGCTGAGGTAAATCAAGAACTTGAGGACACTCTGGTACATACAGTATTAGTGTACAACCTAGGAGCATAAACAATATCTGGACCCAAAGAAAAGAAAAGAAAGTAAAGGATAAACTACCGTCTACAGTATCTAAGAAAAGTTCTTGTGAAAGTTGTCAAAGAGGTCGGACTACATTTAAAATAAGTGCATCGGGGTCCATTTGTCCATTGTTTGGGTTATGAACAAGATGTGATGCAAAAAATTAAACTCAGGCATACAAATATGAGAATACAAGTCATATAAAGTTATATAATATTGTAAAGTTGTTGAACAACTCTAACACATTTATTATTAACTTGTTGCTTTCCCTGCAAATGTAGCATCTGAGCTGCATTTAGTCCATTACTCCTCTGCTTTCATCCGTATGGCACTGCATCTCACTTCTACAGTTGCGCCACAGATAACGGCACCTACGTACGTACATTTACTGGTATGACTACAACTCAAAATCCGAAAAGTTCGGGACAAAGGCTTAAATCAAGGTAACTGGACTTCTTTTATAGGTTCTTAAAGATGTTTCACTTTCCACCCAGAAGACTTTGATGAGAAAATTAATTGCAATATTCCGTGTTAACATAATGTTTTCATCATGATGTAATCACATGTGCAAGGAAAGTGGGAGAGGCTTTATCTGAATCTTGTCTGGGGGAGGTACATACAGGAGATCATTTTCGTGCATAAATGCTTGGAGGCATTTAGGATAGACAATTCAAAATTAGTTATTGTAATGGGTTGTATCAGTGCCCTCAGGAAAAGTAATTTCCACATGTATGATGGTGTGATTAATGCAGAAAAGGTAAAGCTTTTCCAGGGATGTCCATGCATTTTTCAACAAGACAATGCAAAACCATACTTTGGATACATTACTAACAGGGTACTGGTTATGGATTCTACCTTGATGTGTACCTAAAATAAACTGTAGATGATGCTTAAACAAACAAACAAAAAATGCGATGATGACCCTGTACTGCTGTACTGTCGCAAGTTTTTTTTTCTTCCTTTTTTTTAAATTGATGCGTTGCAAGCATCAAATGAAAAAGTACCATGCTTATGATGCGGGAGGTCTGGGTTTGAGTCCTGGTTGTGTCAGGAAGGACATCCGGTGCCAAACAAATCATGCGGATCATACTACTGTGGCAACCCCGGACAGGGAGCAGCTGAAGGCAAGCAGCAGTGCTTTCTAAGGAATAACTACGTAAACTTAGCATTTTCCATATCGTTCCAGATTTTGATAGTTTGTAGTTGAAAATCAAAAAGTCAACAGACCAGAACATGAATACAAATATATTATATTTTTAAATAAAAGGCATATGCAGAAAAAGATGTGTTGTGTAGGTGTGCAGAATAAGTGTGAAAGAGCAGCAACTAAAATAGGTGGTGATTAAACCGCGTAATAAAGAGCACAACTTAAATCCTTGTGCAGCAGTGATTTTGACGTATAGTAGATGTTGCCAAACATTATATCAAGAGAACACAAGGTGCAGATTTGGCCAAAATTCAATTTGATTTACTTCAAAGGAATACAATCTGTGAATTAGAAATCCTGTTGTTTTGTGCTGAAATGAAGTCTGCAGACTACAGACACAAAGTAACATCTATGTGTGGGAGATGTAGCAAAATGTGCTACCTGTGTTATTTGTGTATGTACGTGTGTTGTTGCTGGAGTGAGATAGCAGGGTGTTGGGCCTGTGGCTGCTGCCATGACAACCAGAGATAGCTGTGCTGGAGATCAACCGTAAGGCAGAGCATGCTACGGTTTATTATTATATCTTTTGATGATTAAATGAACAGACGACGGTGCTAACATCAGAGGTGAACATGTGCCTTTGTGTAAGTCCTTTGTCTGTCTGTCCTCCCTGCCTCGTGTGACATCACAGTGTGTGACATCACCAGAGCCCAGTGCTGATCAGCATTCAGAGCGGCGCAGGAGCCTCTTTCCACTCACACACACACACACACCGGTGGGGTCTGAGCATGCTCATACCTAAACTCCCTGCCTACATGACGATGCTATCACCAACATACATAGATAGACAAAACAAACAGCCCAATGTGAGCTTTGATGCTTTAGTGATGAGAAAAAAAAGGCATTAAAGCTCATAATATTAAAACATGCACAGCTTTTCAGTACAGGCTGATTGATTAATGCTTGACAAATCAAGGAAAGGCCTCATACAAAGTGGGCAATGTTTAGTTAATGCCATACTACACGCATTGGCGTCTATTAACTCAGAAAAATCCCAAGAATCCTGAGAAAAACCTGATGTGCGTGGTCATTCAGCAGGATATACAATCTACAGTATACAATATCAGAGAGGCATCACTGGAGGAGGATGCATGGGAGTGCATGTGCAAACCTATTAATGCATGAAATTATGGTAGAAAGCAGAAAAAAAACTTCCCTTAATAAATGTTAATAGAAAAAAAACATATGAGCTTAACAGTAGGAGACACTCTTTGCAGACAATCATTACTGCACCACTTAAAAGTTTGATGTGCACACTATAAAATATCAGCAATGCATTAGATTATACATCGGACTGAAAACAAAGTTCAAGATAGGCACCACAGTGAACCCTGGGAGCAGCTACTGCAAGTGTCAAAAGAACAACTTAGGCAGCTCATTCTAGTTGTTTAGCATCAAACTTTAAAAAAAAGGGGGGGAAAGAGAGTCTTTATCAACAAATGGTACAATAAATGCTAAAAGTGTTCTAAACTTTTCAGTTAGTCTCACCTTGTTGGAGGCCATCTCACTGACTGAGTGTCTTGTCTGTAGTGTCTCCAGCTGGTCAAGGCACCAGTCCAGCTCCTCCAGGGTCTCAGTGGCCAGTTTCTGGTAGGCCTCCTCTGCAGGGGCAAGACAGGAGGGCAGGGGGTCAGTAAGGGCCCGTTTCAGAGGGCTAGTCGACGGTCCAGGCCCGGGGTCTCCCACCCCACAAACAGCTAAGCTGGGATACCCCGAGTATACACATGGGTGATTCTTCATACTGGACAGGTGAACCAGTTGTTAGGACCTGTGAGCAAGGGCCTTCTTGTCCTTTTATCCCAACCCACAGAGCAGCAGTCACAGGTCAGCTGAAGCAACCTTCCCTTGTATCTGTTACAGAACAGAAACCTCCAGTGCAGTTCTACAGTTTAAATCCTGGTTTCTTCCATTTAAGTTTCGTTCAGATATAATCCCCGCGAGTATTGTAGGACAGTAGGAGAGGGACCATGAATGGCCACCTTGAGTCAGTTCAGTATGTCCAGTGGCTTGTTAAAAGCGAGGAAAACCTCCGCAGAATATACAGAGGTAATCCACGGGATAAACAGAGCGATTGTAGAAGAACAGAAATTTCTCAGGACCGGGTCACTCACTAACCCACATACATGCGCACGTATCATACTCAGTTATCTGTATGGAATGCACTGTCTCATTCCTCAAATTATAATCCCATTCATGTAGTAAGATGAATAAAAGTCTGCTTTGTAGGCCCATGGTTGCCATGGGATGAGCGTGGAAAAGAAGATGCAGTGTCAGGCTCAGAACCAGTCAACATCCATGTGAGTGCTGTGCAGCACATACCATACATGAGTCCGTTCACAGCACCTTAACATGGTCACAAAATACAAAGACATCTTCCATATACACACACACAAGCAAGCAGACACACTCATGCACTCACACACACACACACACACACACACACACTCACACTAGATGAAAAGCTAACCACAACACATTATGATTAAGTCTCCTTAGCCAATAAAAACCTCCATGATATCCGAGAAGCAAGGAGTATAATCCGGTGCAGTGTGTATGCTAGATAGTGTATCCTATAGATGCTGTGTGTATAGGGGGTGGGCTGCTGTTGCTTCGGCGTCCCTGGTAGCCAAACGTGCTGCTCTCCCCAAGCTGTACCTAAAGCTGGAGAGGACTGCACTGTGGATGGGGAAGGGAGACTGACAAAACGTGAACTGGATTATTAGAGGAGAGGAGTCAGAGATGGGAGCTCCCAGGGCTGTGTGTGCATGCATGCTAATATGTGTTCAGCATACAAATAACAACAAAACAGAGAGACAGAGGGGTGGTCGATAAGATGGTGAACATGGCAGAGCCTCAGCATCACAAACCCTATGTGACAGTTTGAATGTGAAGATACACCTTTCCCAGAGACAGCTAATGTCAACAGAAAATGTCACCTTGTCAAAGATCAATTAGAGGGATTTTCCTTTTTTGTAAGTGGTGTCACGTGAGGTACGTTGAGTCATCACGATTTCAACTGAAGTAGACAACGTTAAGTGTGCTGTCAGAAAGTAATTCACACTGTCAGGCCATATGTGGAATATCCTTCTAAAATGGATGCATTAGCTAATTTAATTAGTCATAAATTCAATGTTCTAATTTTGGCCTTAAATCTAAAAGTATATGTTTTTTTGGGGGGAGAGTTTATTGTTAACATTTTGTGGCTCATAATTACAAGTGTAGTTTTAAGCTCGTAGATATTCCACTGGTCTAAAACAATGTGGAATTTACATTAAACGCTATGATAGAAAAGTGTAGAATCTTTTTGCTTTAATGATGCAGAGCCGACTTGGGTGCAGTCATGACCCCCGTTGACCACCTCTAAACCTTTTATTTCTTTTTGTCATCTCACATTCACAACAGCATCCGCTCTCCGGGCTAAACGTCTTTGACAAATCTCTCCCTCCCTCCTTCCATTAGTCTCCTTCCTCTTACCACACTTTGTTTCCTCCACTAACATCCTTCCTCCTGTTTCTTTTGTTTCTTTCGTTTCTCTCTCTTTTTTTTCTCTCTCTCTCTCTCTTTCACCCAGTCTCCCTTTTTGTGTCTCTGTCTCTCTCTGTGATGTGGTGTCAGTGGCTGGGGTGCTACTCTTTCTGACAGCAACTGCACTGACGTCAATGACATTCTGCTCATGCTTAGTGCGACATCAGACACCGGTGATCGCAGAGGCCACTCTGCTGTACAGACGCAGGGCTGCAGCCAAACTGTGTACAGGAACGGCTCGACAGTGAAGTCGGACTGTGAGCGGGAAAAGATAAGGGTGTCAGAGGATCAGGAGGAGGGGAAATATCAAAAGACATATAAAAGGGGGATGAGAAAGGAGTGATCACACTTGTGATCACAAAAAAAGAATAATGCACACCACATCAGCTAATTTATTTGCAATTCATGGGACAGAAGCACAAATTCTTTAAGATTTACTTCATAGTGTAATAATGCGACTGGATACACAGGTCACACACAGTATCTTTCAGTTTCTTCAAAGTTCTTAAGTTTTAGAAAACTCCTCTTATCTGGTTCAAAGAGTTTTTAAAATACGACATTTTCTGGTGATGGTGAGACAGTTCAAGAAAGAGTGAAGAACCCAACATGTAATCCCACGATTTTTGACCAACATCTTCTCCTTGCTAAATTTATCAATATTAAGTTTACCCTTTTATTGCTTTTCTCTAAAAGATTACTTGTTACAGACTCTGTAAGCTTTTGCATTATAAGTATCAGTCAATAATCTGATATAATGATGCTCATGACTCACAGCTGTCACCACTTTATGGCAGGGGCCATAATGGCTGTGCACCAGTAGGACTGTGCTCTAAATATAGCACAATGTCACCAGGCCCTTGTATATAAGTCAGTGAGGGAATCGGATTGCGATTCTAAGGTGGAATTATGGGCATCTTTAGGGGAAAAATAAATGCTGTTATAACAAAAGTCCATAGTTTATTACCATCATGTAATGCCACGGGTGTCTGTCCGTTTCATATGAATACACTGAGCAAGTATGCAGTGAAATGATTTATTAATGGCAGAGTTTATGTGGTCTCTTACAAACACCAGCTAGTTTACAGTCACTGATACTGCCACGGACTGTGAAGGGCAAGTCTATTCTAGCCACCTAATACTGTGTGTGCAATGCCCTTCTCACAAAAGAAAACAAAAGAAAACAAAAAAAAACCAAAAACCTTTGCTATAAGCCAGATAGGCTGTGCAGTGAAAGTCGTCTGTCTGCAGCTTACATCACTTTGGACTCACAATCGTACAGTACAGAACCAGTCGATCTATGATGTACGTCAGTGGTAATGGGTGGAAGCCTGATACAAAAGCAGTGGCCGATCGACAAAAAGAAAAAAAAAAAAGATGAAGGCGTCTAACTACATGAAAGCAAATGTTTAGCTTTTCAATTTATTTCAGTGTGTGAGCTGCCCGTCATGTCAAATGTCAGTAATTGTTTATAGCTGTTCAAAAGTTACAAAACTGTCTAATGAGAAAGTGGTTTAAAAAATAATGTGATGAATGGAATGATCTTCATGTTCTTTGGCTAACAGCATTAGCAACTTGCAGTATAAAGATATATCATATTTGCAACAACAGCATCCTTTTTTTTAATTTACATTTCCTTAATCATTTACATCAAGTTTATGGATGCTTAATAAGAGTAATAAATCGTTCTAAGCACTTATAACAAGATTTAAAAGAGCCCACTGACATACAGTATCTACTTCACTGATGGAAAAACCTCACTCGCTCACATCAGAACACACACCGGTTCATACACTCACATATTCAGGCACAGAGGAGACCCAAGCTGAACCTACATACCTGTAAAGGTGGTCTTGGTGATTGGAGGTGGGTTGCACATGGGTGATCTCCTGACATGGGGGAGACACATAAACAGAGAGGCATTAAATCAATACATGTAGCTTTCTTACATGTCAATGGTTAATTCAAAGCTCACAGCACTGAACTATTTTATTTTGATTTTTGCATCTACAATATATATATATATATAAAAAAAAAGTGTGGCAAGTAGCAGTTTCAAAAAGAAAAAAGTTGTTGTAGTACTGAATATGGACAGCAGAGGGCAGACACGGACAGATCACTGAACATAGTACAAGCGACTGCAGGATGTGAATGCCTCTTCCTTAGTCATAAAGTGACTGATTACATATCAGTTTATTGTATCCTGGTATGTCAACTACTGTCATTACTGTGTGTTCTTTCCAAGTTAGACAGATTCATCATTCTGTGGAATTTCGGAAAATAAGGTTCAGAACTATGTTTTCATTAGTACAGAATTGTGTGGAAAAAAATAACTGATGTGTTTTCATGACCCTAGAAAAAGTTCTGAACATGCAACTTAGGTTCAGTTGAGGCTAATCTGCTATGTTGCAGCGTCATATTTTAATGTCCCCAAATAGGCACACATACTAGAGGCTCTATAGAATTTTTTAGCAAACACAGAAGCCTCTCCTACACCTTTGAACAGACCAGATAAGGCATGGGGTATACAGTTGACAAAAACTCTAGAAATTGGCCCCTAGATATTGTAGAATCTTACAAACTGTTTCTTTAATTTCTTAAGAAATTACACAGTTAAGACACATCAGGACACACTGGCATCTTGTATAACTTACTTGTTGGATGCTCGGTCTTGTTGTAGATTAGTTAATGCACCAAAGTTGTTTCGTACAGTTCTCAAGCTCGCAAGAACCTGAAGGGAACATAAATATAATGGAATCATTCATAAACTGTCACATTATGACAGTTACAACATTAGGATCATTCAGCGTGTGCTTACCTGTGCAAATGGCGTTACAATCATATCGTCACCATGACTGGAAGAAACAAAGAGTGGAGTTTATATTAGATGCAGGTCTATATCATGCCGACAACAGAAGAGTACGCGCTTGTTCTACAAAGGTCATAGGCGAGATGGGAGACGGGAGGAGTGAGAGTCATCACATCAGATTAATTTCAGCAACTCCGATAGACCTAATTTCAGTGACATGTTTATTCTAAACATGAGATATCAGCTGAGGCCCTACTTCACAGCATGTAATACTGTCACAACAGTTTCATGTTTCAGGACTGGAGCTGAAGGGATTTCGTGCTGGACGTGCCTTTATTCATGTGAGGTAGTTTGGCGTTAGCCATTTCCAGCATCAACCAAAACAGGTTCTCATAGCAAGGCTGCAGTAAAACATGCAAGCTGTCAACATCCTTTTCTTCTCTTTCCCTCTGCTGCTGATAACCCCCCCCCTCACCTTCTTCAAAATCCTGGACTATATCCCCATTGAAAGGCACAAAGAGTTGGGAATTTTAAAAGCTGCGCTTGTGAGCACCTAAATGGATGCTGTCAAAGAAAACGGATTAATGAGTCCTCTCAGCTAAAATGAATGCAAGACGTAAACTTTGAGTCAGAACTGCTGACCTCCAAGCTATGTGAGCACTGTCAACAGGATCAGGCGACATGCGTGTGCAAGTGTCACGGAGCACGCTGCCTGTTGCTCACTTGTATAGCTACAGTATGCCACTCACACACCTTTTGAAACATCTGAAGCGTCATGTCTGGCATGAATGTCAAACGAGATGATTCTGGTCATGTGCTTCCATTACAAAGCAAGAAGGTATCCATAATAAGAAGAATGGATTGATATTCTCTGAGCAGGATGGAAAGAATGCCCCTTATTTACTAGTTCTGGGGAAGGGTTAAAAAAAAAAAAACACATTCAAAAGTACCCAACAGTGTTTCATTAACTCAGTGTTTCACTAACTCGCTTTTCCAGTCAGAAAATTGGTGGTTCAGCGTCCAGCTACCAGCTACTCCGTGTGATGACGTATACTTGGGGAAGGCCCCCAGCACGGTCATCATCATATGCTCATCATATGCTTTTGTCTACGGAAAGTTGGGACAAAAGTGTTGCATACAGTATAAAGAATTATGAATGGATAAATGAGAAACACTTTTTGAAGCACTTGTTAAGCCAAGATACGGTCAAAAGGTTCTAAATAATTGGAGGACATTTCACCATGTACACGCTTACGAGCAAACCTCCTGCGGATGCACAGACTGCTGACCTGCTTGTCATCGTCAATGAAACTTGAATGGCATCTTAGTTTTTAATTTGTTCGTTCTTTAAGTGTTTTACAGATGATTTGTCTGGGTCACACTGCTGCTTCTGAAACAAATCAGAATAAGACTGGATGCAATGACGACTTCAAAAACGGCCCATAACAATCATATGTTGACTTCTAAATAAATGCAGGCAGACTTAAAGTTTATACCACTTCTTAATGTTCCTTCTCACAACACTGAAAGGAGTTAAGGAATAAAGTGTTTCATTTTATCTTAAACTATATGTTATATAGCTGCTCTAAAATGACACTGTTTTTTTGAACATCGGTCGTCACAGAAGTGTGAATTATGTTTTGCTATGCAGAATGATACGACTCCGTATCATCTCAGAGTCACGACTTTGGTCTTGACTTGAGTCTAGATGGTCCTTTTTGTTTTCTTCCAAAACATCTGACCCATCTGACCCCCAACACGTGTTCACTGTGCGACAGTCCATCCTAAATCCAGCCCAGAGAAATTCCGTCTTATATTTATTTGAGGAAAATGTTTTGAATTATTTTCACAAACTGATAAACAGAAATCCTCTACCTATTTTTGGTCCTAACAGACATGATTGGACACTGCCTTTGTACCAACTTATAATCATAACTGCCTGTTAGCTTCTTTTGTTTGTAATG
>JBAMYA010000024.1:5450753-5482007 GCA_037176975.1 Arrhamphus sclerolepis | reverse complement strand
TAATAAAATGCTCCTGCTAAAGTGTAAAACTTGTTTTAAGTGGACACTATTTCATGCTTGCAAATTGAGAGAATGTAAATACCAGCTACTGCAGACCCTACAGTGTAGTTGAGCTGTGATCTTTTAAATTTTATAAAATCATAACAATAATAGCTATTGCGTCATAAAAGACTAACGTGCTATCAACAAAGTACGGTCATGGGATGGCACTACTGTAAAAGCCAAATGTAAATGATTAAATTTATATTTTAAACTGGTTAAATACTGGTATCAGAAATCATTGGGATTGTTCTGAGCAAAATGCAAAAATGCCTAAGTATCATGAACTAAAGGGAGCTGTAACAGACCACTCTTCATGCTTCTGGATAAGGCTAAGAATAAATGAAGCACCACACAATCAGCTGTTGGTCATGCACACTTCCCATGAGATTTAATGCTGCTCCTAAAAACATCCAGCAATGGCACGGATTCAAAGGAGCAGGAAAACAAAAAAAAAAGCAGCACGGACTGCATTCAGCACAAACAGCTTAGGGATTCTGGTGTCTTTTATGAGCATTTCAGCTGGAAGCAAAAGACATTATACACTTACATGTCACTGGCAATGGAGGAGTTTCGGGACATAGACTTGGGGGAGAGGTCGTAGTCGCTGTCAGAGCGGTAGAGGAACGACTCTCTCCGCTGGCTGTGGACAAAATTGGCCTGCAGGATGAGCCCTGAGCCTGGACTGGCCATCGGGTCCAGGGGGCTTCGACCTGAAGATGTGCCATTGTCCACATCGAAACTGCAGGTGAAGAGAAAAGGGAAGGGAGAAAGATTAGAATGGGTACTATAATGTCACATGATCAAGCAACATTTACATATAAAATGAAGAAATCATGTGGGAGGAGCTACAATTATCAGGATTCCTTAGTTTCAACAGCAACTTTGAACACTGCAGCTCTGAAAACCTGACCAGTACGCAACACACTGACTGTTCCACAACACTGTGCCGTAATTAAATAATGTAAAACATGAATGTCATGTTGATGGAACGATGAATTGATAACTAGTGATGGCTTCTTGCTTGAGAACTGTGGAAAACTGGGCTCCCATCTCCTCACTATCAGTGGGTGTGAATGGATTGCTCATAAATTAGATTGATTAAAATGACAGATCAGTCAGTCACCGATTATCTGTCTGATAATGATTTGTTTCACAAATGGCAAATCAGCAAAAGCTCCAATAAAACCAGCAATAGCTCTATGCTTTATTCAAACCCTGCCCAGAGCCCCAGGGAATACCTCTGCTCTATTAATGCCACTGACTCACAGCTGAGTGGCGTTTCCAAAAATCAATGACATCATGTCCCACTGGGATGTCATGATGAGCTCCTTAGTCTCCAAGGTGATTGTTCACCAGGTGATGACTAATGCAGATCTCCAGGGATATCTGGCTCATTGCCAGGGCTAGCACGCAATCTCATAATCTGGCATGGTGTGGATGCTAAGGTCAGTGTGGGATTCCCCTCTGCACGATATGTAATACACATCGGGATGACGTCCCACTTTATTCTAATCATCATCACAATCCCCGCAATGGGAACAGCGACACATTTAATCCATTACTGCCTGTGCCGTAACCAGTACAATACGCTCTGGTCGAGGTGGTGTTTTCCCACAGGTAGATAGTGGAACCATGTTCATATGGGGGAGCAGGAGTTTTCCAGGAGTGGTGTGAAAATTATTTGTGCACTTATGTGCATGCTTGCATTGTGTACAAAGCACATCGCAGAGCTTCAAATATTCCTTTTCATTAGGAAATGAAAATGTTTTCTATTTTGAACTTGTGCAATTTCTTCAGGGCACTTCATCAAATTCAGCAAGAGAAGCAAAACATAATGGCTCATATTGTGAGGAGCAGGTTTGGTTTTTGCTAGAAAAATGACTGTAAATATCAATCATACTGTGAAATAAAGAAGTCACTATACTGAGTTCTAACCTCCAAGGAAAAATGTCAATGACACTTGAAGCCTCAGTATTACACTCTAAACCACAACCATGCACTACAGATGGTCTCTTGTTCTCCCAATATATCTCATTCATCTGCTAGAATCAATATGTGAACAAGATATACTTTATGGCTCACAGTTAGGGCTAGAGGATATGGTCATTTTGCATGAAACTTGATGTTCATGTTTCCCAGCTGCCACTCAAACACGCTGCTCCTTCTGCTGGACACATGGCAGTCAGAGCCAGTAGAGGCGATGAAACTGTATCAAAGAAAGGCGGTCACGTTGGCAATATCGTTTTTCAAGGTCTGACAGAGAGCAGCCCACGTATACATGTTCCTTGGAACTAAAAGTTGTAAAATGAAAATCCTAAGCCAAAAGCATTCAGATCCATCACATCCTGTAGGAACAATAGCTGCATCATTTTCTGTCACCTATGACGAACTGGGAACCAGTGGAAGGAAGTTAGAAAACCATTGTCATTTAATATGAGGAAAGACAAAGGTTGTGATTGAACAAACGTAATGAAAAACAGATTATATATCACGAAAATGTCGGAAATACTCTGCAGAGAACAAAGTGAGGAGAGGCTTTCCATAACATTTCCATGGGAATGTTTCTCCATTCACCAGTGTGATTCATTTATTTATTCTCTCCCTAATTAAGAGCGGATTCAAAAGGGTCCTCCCTCTTTTTTGTAAACGATACGAGCAAATAAAATGCATAAACAGCCTCTAGAGAAGTAACTTCTCACATTAGAAGCAGAAAGTCAGCCCCGACTGGAGGGCTGGACAACCACAGTGATACTCAGGACATGCCAAGCATATTTCCCCAACAATTACCAGTAAATGATTCGTAGCTGTGCTTTATCTCTGCGATCTCATTGAGTGGCAGCAGCTAAGTCAGAGCAAGTTTAGGTTGTGGAACAGGATAGTTTGACCGTCTGGCTAAGTAAAAGGTCAATTGTATTGTCCTTGTCCCTTTTAGGCCAACTCACATGACTCCTGCAACTTTTCTTCAAAGCTGCACTTATCTCATCTCTCTCCGCCCTCGAATCTCCTCCCTCTTACTTCAATATTCAATAACATATCAGAAGCACGTCAGTTTTATCTCCCCATTCACTCACATACTCTGAATCCACACCCTCTTATCACACAAAGCAATCCACCTGTTTTCTTTTGGTCTGAAGCGCAAACTCAAGTGATTTCAGTTGTCATTCCTCACACAGATCAGATCACCCTGTTCAGCAGCTGTGTGTGATAAGAGGGCATGCGTGTGTGTGTGTGTAAGACAAAGACAAGGATGCTCAACAGGGAGACAGTTAAAAGTGATTAAACATAACGCTCGACATCTGTTTCAGAACTGATTCATTACTACACCTGCTCTGTCGTCACAGCCTTCACACATTCGCTCCTGAGCCTCCACCGCGTAACTCCTACGTAAGCGTGCTTCGTTCCACCGCCACGCCCTTTTTAGGCACGACACATGATCTTCATAGCAAGGTTTTCGCAATGTTGCAGCAGCGATGACATCACTGTGGGAATGTCTGGAAATGTTTCCAACTCCGACACAAAACACTAACCTGTCGTGAGTGAGTAGAAGCAACAGGAAAAAAAAAAAAAAAAAAAAGGAAGAAAAATGTCAACACCTCTATGACTGTGTTGTGAGAGTAAGCAAAGGCTCGAGCACAACTCACAAGGAATTACTGTTGACAGCGGACAGGTAAATAATAATAAAATAATGTTTTAGGGTTTTTAAAAAATGATGAAGATGCAGAACATTTGCTGCAACAGCCACATATTTGTAAAACAGTCTGTACAGAGGTGAAAGCGTTGGCATATTCATTAACCTGACGGTTGAAGATGCTCGACTGGGAAGTAAAAACAAGACAGAAGAAGCTGAAGAAGAGAGTTGGGAAGCTGAAGACAACTTCCCACAATAGTATAGTACCATAATTGAGTTTAAGTTGCATAAAAAGTGGGATAGTATCAAGAAAACTTATACGCTTACAGAGAGAACACATAGCTGCAAGGGCGCCAAGATAAGAGAGTAGTGGCTGCTATGATATCACTGTTATGCTGCTGGGTCACACATATGGCAAAGGACAAAGCACAGCTTATTGCTGTCTCTCTAAACTCTGTCACAGCACACACACAAATAAAAGAGGAATCACTGACTTGTTTTCTGCCTTGGTTATAATTATAAACTTTTAAACAATTATAAACTTCACAAAAGTTGACTTGACAGAGATGTAAAAGAAGTTTGAGTTGGAGTAAAAGCGTCTGATAAATTATTAAATGAGATGAAGTTGGACAGACTGTTTCCAATCAATGATTCAGGGTTAGCTGAAAAAGAAAATAAAACCAGACATATCAAGTGATTAAAGAAAAAAAAAAAAATCACGTTTTGTCGTGTGGAGTCAGAGACTTTATTGTAATTCAAACTGGCCATATTTAGAAAAAGAATTCTCAAAAACCTGGAGCCACAGTTGTGTTTACAAACTGGATTAATGTGGATCAGAGCAGAGCAGACAGAGGGAAGATGACACTCGCCTTATTTTAGAAAGTTACGAGGACAGAGAGCAGAGCAGGCAGGAGGAAGGAGGAAGGACGAAGAGAAATTCGTTGAAGCTCAACCCCATCTCCCAACAGAATACTGCAGTTTTACTACAATGCAGCTTTTATGAACGTTTCAATTCGTCTCGCTACATGGTGACATTCTGCATCGCGTTACATCTGCCATCATGTTAGCATTCAGCATCTCACATTAGACACAGCTTTCTTTTCACAATTTGTAACCACAGATTAACTTTTAGAGATGTGGACAAACCTTCATGTTAACCCCCCCAACGCTCATTATTATCATTATTAATGTTATTATTATTATTATTAGTAGTAGTAGTATTATTATTATTATTTTTACGTTTTGGCTCCAAAGCTGTATGTTTTCAGAAGTGTGTGTTTCAACATTCAAGTATGCATTATGAGGGCAGTGAGGTACATGACCCTGAAGTGTGTGGCACTGTTATAAAAGCAAAAAACTTAAGAAAGAGGGCAAGGGTAAAGCACAGACTCACCAGCTCTGAGAAAAATGTATCCCCAACTCAAATGACCTTAATTCATGACTTTAGATGAATTTTAACTTTGCTTTAAGCCATTAAGAGGGCAGCTTAACAGGTCAGTCTCTCTCTTTTTTTTACCTGTTAATGTAAAGTATGCCTTAGTATGTCCTCTGCAAGGGCAAAGTTACTCAGGCAAGTTATTGATTCAAAACAGCATGAAAGAGGGAGGGGGACACAAAGACTGTTTAGTAACTAATTTTGCTTACATCAGACAAGAGTGAACAGCTTTCCTCCTCTATACTACACCAGAAGGTGCAATATAAAGACGCAATATGAAACAGAGCTAAAAGATTTCAGAGAACGTGACGAGAGACGGTGTGACAATGTAAAGCAGGTAAACTTAGTAGAAGCAGATCCTCAAAATAAAATACTGAAGTTGTAATAGATCAAATACAGACAGACAATGACAGGCTTGACGTATATGCTTTCTACAAAACTTTGACTGCTGATTTGACTTTGATGATTTGGTACAGTGAAACTTTGTATTCAAATTGGAAATGAAAAAAAAACCAACCCAAACAATAACCAGCTCCGTAAATAACTAATGTACCGTTACTTAAAAAACACAAAAAGCACTATATGTTTGAGAAAAATGTGCCCCCCCCCCCCCACCCCCAATATAACTGTAATCTTATTACATTATGTTTTTCTGTACTTTTTATAGTAAATAGAGACATTTGATCACATTGATGCTTTAATTTAAACAGTATGGCCAAAAAGCAGCCCTGCTTAATACCCTGCAACATTCCATGATGCCCAAATCACTCGTACATATTATAGTTACAGCAGGAGCGTTTCTTTTGATCCAAACAGCACAGAAGATTTGTCCTGGTGAGCACGTATTTGCAGAAAGGTGGCAGTTAAGAAATCCACAGCAGGTTATGTATTAACGAGAATGTGAGCATCATATTTTTCTCTGCCTCGTTGTGCAAATGTCAGATTACATAATGTTGCTGTTCATACACCATATACAGGCTACGGTTCAATTCCACTGTTGAATACTGTTCTGTGCTTGAGAAATCCAGTCAAGATGCAAATACACAATACAGCAGGTCAGAACTGTCCACGCCATACTGCTTGACAAGTCTGCAGGCAACCTTCATATTACATTACACATAAAACACGGAGAAAGAAGTTGCGACGAGGCCATTTCCCACAGGGCAGGCAGGTCAAGCAGATATGGGACTGACCACTCTGATAACAATGACACTTTTTCTCTTTATCTGCACCACACACATACAAACCCTGACAAAGCCTCACTTTCATAGGAGCGGATGAACCCCGACAGACACATATATACATGCTAAGTGGAATCAACACAGTGCTAATCTTGTGCACAATTAGCTTGAATTTTAGCGATGATCAAATTGGATTATGCGAATTTGACTGCAGCTTCTAATTAACATGCAGAACTTAACTCTGCAGAAACTGACAAAGGAAAACGTAGCATTAAAATGAAGGTGGATTTCATTGTTTTGTTGATTCACAGCTCTTTTTTTTGAGCCGCTTTTGCTCTCTCCTTCTTTCCTTCTGCTCAATCAGTTGCACGTAAGTAATGTGAACCCTCAACGTTAGTCGTGACACTGCTTTAGCACCTGCTGTCACTGCACCTTTCAGAGAAATCAGTCAATCATGACACATTACAAAGAGGTTACCATGGAAATGTGGCGTCATCTTGATGGCTAAAAGAGAGCCAATCCTGCTCCAACATAAATGGGAGGTCTGCTTAACTATAAATCTATTTTCAGTCATATTTATCATCTTAGGAATGGACTACTAAAGGTCAAATCTGGATAATATGTTAGATAACTTGCCAGCCCCAATGAAAGGCCAGACATGTAACCTTCAACATTTACTTTCTGGTTGTCAGAGGCGTCCAGCTGGGGACTGACGAAGACCAGATGCAAAAACTAAAGTTCAAAGTTAGATGTTTCCCAATTCTTAGCTTGTTGGGTTTTTTTTTAAATTCACTCTAGGTTAAAAAATAGGAAGAAAGGCTGGAGTGGTTTTAGGGCTAAACAGGTTTCATAAAAATCTGTAGATTCCTGTCACCTTTCCAAAACCCAAGCCAGCTTTACTCAGCTAACACCTTCTTGGATACTAAAAGTCTGCACACACAAACATGCAGTTTGGGTGAAAAGGGGTCTGTTTGAATTTGTTCAGCGGGGTGGGCATGTCTCACGCCCAGAGCACGTCATTGTCTTATGCAGCTACGCACACACAGACGCACATGGGGATTTGTGCGCTCGACACACGAGCCTGCAAGCATTCATTCAAGCATATGGACGCATAAGCTGTCGTGGCTTACAAACACATGCACATGCACTTAACCTGCGGGTTTGCCGTACTTGCAGAATCTTCTGGTGAAACACAATTATCAATTCAGACATTTAAAGTTTCAGTAACTATCAGAGATCTTCTGTGGGTTTCTCTAGCCACATGACAACTATTATAAACGATAAAGCAATAATATAATTAAGTCAAATAACCCATCATAAGAATGGTAAATAACAGCAGAAAGGAGAGCAGGACAGATGGAGGAGGCGGTATGCTTCGTCCAGCTGAGCACTGCTTTTGACAGCCATTCAAGAAGATGGCTCATACAAACCAAACCCTGCCAGATTCTCAGCTTTGAACGAGGGAGCACATTCTGCAGTCGCATTTAACAGGAAAATCAGGGATGGACTTTTAGAAATCACCTACTTCATGTGCGCAAGTGTCTGACACCTGTTCTCCTCTCAGGCGCTACAACCTGATTACCGCAAGCTCGTGTCACACAAGCGTCATTTCCAGGTTGTTGCACAGATTAATATGTTGATGTGAAAACAGATGGTACCAAGTCATTTAAGAATGTTAGAAAATCAAATCAAACAGTCAAACTTTAGGACAGTTTTTGTTATTAGAGAATTAGTGCTGACAGGTAAAGACAAGCTGAAACATGAGAAAGAAGGAGACAAGAGGGGAGGGGAGGGCAAGTTGTGCCCCCAGGCGAAGCATTTTGCATCCTGAATTCAGATGGAGCCCTGTGCAAACAGGAGATATGGCACATAGCACATTCTTTAATGAATGATGCCTTTGCTGTTTCACAACTTTGTGTTTCATCTGTTGACAGAAAAGTAACTAAAAGCAGAGTAAGACTAAGTCACCAGGATTAACTTGTGTCATGCAAGTCTGGTGAAATGTAATGTACGGTAAGAAATGACAAAGGCTATGTAATCTTCTGACGTCAGAACAAGCGATGCCAACAGACAGCAAAAACAAAAGCCACACTGACACACTGCTTCAGTGGCTAACGTTGTTTCAAAGAAACCAAAGAACCACCAGAGAACATTTGTTTTAAGCAGAGAGATGACACTGGGACAAGATCCGAAAGATCCAAAGAGCAAAGAGCAAATCAAACCAACTATGACCAAAAAACAAAAGTGCCGGTGAGACAGAGGAAAAGTATTTCAGAAAGCAACAAACAGATGCAGAACAATAGAGCACCGCACGCACAACATGACCCAAAAGGAAATGCTGCCAGCAGGACAAAGTTTCCTGTCTATTTACCATATTCCCTCCGTGTTCTTCAATGAGCTGGTGGAGCGTGACCGTGGCTTAAGAATGATACTCATCATCTGATTTTTCATTCCAAATCCGCACAGGCAACATATGTGCTGTCCACACAGCTGCCCCCAGGCCCACTGGCTTGTTTCTGCTGGGATCTGATGACAGTCCTCACTCGTCTGAGACCATTCGATGCGAGCGTCCTTTCCCCAGTCTGGTCTTTCCACAGACCGTCTCAACACTACTGGATGGTTTGACAGAAGGTGGTTTGTTCCCCTCGCTCTCCCTCTCACTTGCACTTATCTTTCATACCAAAGCAACATGTGATCTTCCCCTTTCTTAATCTAGCCATGCACTCACTCTGGTACCCTTTCTCACCCTGCTTCTCTCTTTCAAGTCCCTGTGTTTAGTGTTTTGTTTTTTTTCCTCCCCTCTCCACTGGTGGAAATAAGATCTCGCCGCGCTCCCTCACCCCTGTCTCTGCCTCGTGTGCTCTGTCTTTTTTCTGACAGTGTCCCTGTCTGTGAGTAACAGTCTGGCTTTCCCTGAGCTGCTGCCGAAGTGGGAGGGGTTGTTTTCGTAGTAGTAACTCTTTAAAGGGCGGAACTTGTATCCCTCGAGCAACTGGCTCATGTGTCACTCACTCAAATACCATGGTAACCTAAAACCAACAGATACGCATTCCAATACCCTGGAGAGACTGAGCAAAGAGAGCGACGGCCGAGTTTCATTGTGTAAATCTGAACACAGACAGAAGTTATTGTGTAAATATAAACATGGAAAAAACAATATGAACACAATGAATGGGTGTTAGTTCACGTAGGATTTGTGGAACTAAAATATTTGAGCTGTTTTTGAGCTGTAGCAAAATGATGTATATATTTTTAAATGTGTATGGCAAATGCTTGATGTTATAAGTATAAGTATGTGTATAGCAAATACTCATAACATCCACAGACTAAAGCGAAGTAAATTGTGAAACTAGTGAACTGCAAACTAAAAAAAAAATGAAAAAAAAAAAAGCGTAAAAATGACTTAATGTCCCATTATTTTTCCCGAGGTTTCCAACTTCCCTTTCTTTATGGCATATAGTTGAAAAATGCATGTATTAGTCTGTAGTTTATATATTTTGCAGAAAATAAGAGGGACAATGCACCCCCCCTGCCCCCCCTTTTTTTTCTTTGTTTAAGAATTAAGCCTCTAAAAAGGCAATAAGAAGTCTGAGCCACTTTTAAGGCCACTTGCGCCCTACATTTAGTGTTTTCCACTCAAAGTCTTAAAAATAGAAGGGAACCCAGTAACAATGTATATCAGCCCATTATTTCTATGATATGTAAAGAAGTGTGGACACTATGAAGACTTCCATTTTATTATATGTTTCTTTTTCAAATATTCAAGACACAATTGCCTTATCTTCTGTCTGTAAAAAGGAATCATCGCTGTGTTACACACTGTAGAATAGATTTGGGTTCTGAGCTCAGATGTTATAATCTGTTGTTAGTGTGGGTCTGGCAGCTAAAATTAGCTCTAACAGGCAGACAGGTGTGCTAGTTGTCTGGCCTGTCAGTCAAAGTGCTGGCCTTGTGTGGGAATTGTACGTCGTAGGGTCACAGAGGGAAACTGGAAACAATAAAGCAAAAAGAAAAAAAAAAAAAGAAAGAAAGAAACATCTGGGGTTGAGGTAACAGAGTGAACGCATTGTTTGCATCATTTTAGCCACCAACACTGCAAGTGGGTGTAGATACAAGCGCCACACAGAGCAGTCCTCTAGTGAAGGTAAGTATTTAATTTTAGAGAGAGAAAGCATGAGAAATAAGAAGTGCAAACATTTGTTTCTATGTCCAAAAGGAAAGAAGGCAAACTGAAGGAAAACATGCATTTTGCTGGGATCTTATGCACATTAAGATTTCTAAAGACACATGACCATATGGATGTTCATGAGCTGTGCACAAACAAAGGCAACAAGTGACATTTATGTGAACAGTCAGGAATTAGACGCCAGGCTTCTGCCTTGGAAAAACAGGCAGCTGAGGAATCGCGAATGCTGGATGCTATTACTACATTTCTGTGAATTTAAAATTCCATTGCAGGACAAGAATTAAACTAATAGATGACAATTCGGAGGCCTTTCACACTCTGACAGACATATGTCCTGCACATCATCTCACATTTCACACTAGCAGTGTTAATGACTGTATGTCAGCATTGACAGATAACTTCAACGTGTCTTACATACACATCTAATGCTTTCTGCAAGGCATGGCAGAGTGATGTCATTTCCTGTACGTTTGGTCAAACGGGTGAAACTAATCCTATTACCATAGTCTGCGCATTCCACATGGTCACCGAAAGAACAACAATGGCAAATCCCTGGAGGAACTGGCAGCCTCTCAACACGCCTCCTCTACACTGGAGGGCCATAAACCTGATGAAAAAATGAGAAAACTGTGAATATTGTCCAACCCCTGTCTTCTGATCACCCTCAACATTGATGTGAATATACATCAATGTGACAAAATGCGCCAACCATCATAAAAGAGTGGCCCTAACATCACTTTCAACTTGTCGTATGTCTGAACTTCCTGCAGAACCATTAATACAAGCACAGTAGCAGTGAGTTTCAGCATGAAAAAGGATCCATATTTCAGATGAGTCTTCAGATCGGGGTATTAAAAAAGGGGCCTTCTGTCACGATGTTAATTCATATTTAATTTGAGTAGTGATAAATAATTATCACATATAATGCCCATCTGATTCATAGAGTCGAACACATTAGAAATGTCATAATCTGCAAACTAGAGAGACAACACTGCCACCTAGTGTTAAAATGAGTTATTTAAAAAAAAATAGGGCATGGGTTAAGTGAACACAGTAATTGATAAAATTATTGATTTCTTTCTTTACTTTTTTCCTTTAAAAGGTCCTTTTCCACGAATGAAGTTCTGTATCAATGCAGACAAATGCATCCATTAAATTCTGGTATAAACAGCACTTAACTAGGGAGCAGAGAGTACAGCACAGATGGCTGGTGAACAGTATTGACAAGTCTCTCTTCATATCTATATGCATACAGCTACCACCAGTTATTGCTGCTGCATCTGAACCCTATAGGGGCACACAAACACACAGCAGAAATCCATGGTTATGTCAGACACACACACACAAAATAAAATAAAGTAAAATAGCACAAGAGGGAACAAATACATCTGATAGCAGCACTTAGCGGGACTGCAGAATATGTGTTTCTGAGTAAAATGCAAAACAAAAATGGACCTAACAAGGTTTTTAAATTTCAGTTTGAGCCTTAATGGACAGAGAGTGCTCTGACAACAAGGTTTCCCTCCACTCATTAGTGCACGCACCTGACGACCTGTATTCCTCGATGTTTTAGATGATGACTTGATGGTACCTATTTATCTTGCTCTTAGCTGTTTGTTTTTTTTTGTTTTTGTTTTTTTTTTTTGGGGGGGGGGGGGGGGGGGGGGAAAAACGGCCCCACCCCCAAACACCCCCCCCCCCCCCCCCCCCCCCCCCCCCAGGGAAAACAAGAAAGTTTTTTTTTTTTTTTCTTCTTCAATGTACATGCACATAACGACAATTACACACACTTCAGGCCAACACTATAGGTTTTTCAGAGCAAACAGCAGAACCACAGTGCTCTAATGACAAGACCAGCCACCAAGCAACGACCGTTTACACAACACTCAGCTGTGAGCGCAGCTCCAGTTCTGCGCTGTCCGGGTGGAACTATTTATCAGCTAATGTTCTGATAAGACAGAACACACACACACTCTGTGTACATTAATCCAAGTCACACAAATACATGAATCCAAACACATGTACATTATGCAGTCAGAGCATACGCGTGCAAAGCAATAAGAGAGACTTCTTTTAAACCTGAATGATATTCAGGAACTTTTCTTGTTATTATTCCCTAATTTACATTATCACAAATTGTCAGATGGAAGCCAGGGATGAAAGTCAACTATGAACAGAGAGGATGGATATGATGTAAAATAGACACCAGGTTAAAGTCCATTCCTTGACACATTTCCCTAAAAATAATTTCAGAGAAGAGCCATACCCTCTCCGGGCTCGAGGTTTGATGTCGATGGGCTTGTTAGTAGCATAAGGTGAGCCATTGGAGCAGGCGTGGCGGTAGCGGGCTATCTTCTCCAGAGATAAATAATCCGAGTTCACTGGCAAACTCATTTTCAGATGAGAAATCTGGTTAACAGATGGAGAGACAACTCTGATGGATGCTACCTCAGAGTGAAGGAGGTTGGTGTGCGTGAGGAGAGGAAAAGAGAGGAGAGGGCTCCGGATGGGTGTGACTTATAAAAGAAAAAGAAAAATATGAGGAGAGAGACTGAGAGAGAGAAAGAGATATGCCGGCGAGGGAGGAGCAAAGTGCAGAGGTAGAGCAAACTAATTTAGCTTTACTCTAACAGAACCACTGAGTCATTAGCCAAAGGAGTCACTAGCGGACACGGACGAACGCTGTGGGTTTGCTGCAGAATTTCACAATCCTGCTACATTTAGAATGAAAGTTGACTTCACGTCATGCTTTGTGATGAAAAGTAGAAGTGCATTCCAGGAAAAAAAACGTAAAAATCTGCAATAGCAGCATAAGTCAGTATTAATACTGCACACTGAAGTAATGGGTTAATGCTGTGCATTCCCCAAAAATGCATAAATCATCTTCACTAAGGTGAAATCCTGGGAGGTCTACTCTGTCTGACATGTGAGAGGGAATGTAATACAATGTTATGGCGAGTACAATGAAAAAGGCAGGAAAAGCGATATCAAAAATGTTACATATGAAACTTTAACTTTTGTCTGAATGTAATTGATTTAAACTGTATCAAGTTTCATTTAGCCCTGCGATGGACTGGCGACCTGTCCAGGGTGTACCCCTGCCTTTCGCCCGAAGTAAGCTGGGATAGGTTCCAGCAGACCCCCGTGACCCTGCACAGGAAATAGCAGGTATAGATAATGGATGGATGGATGGAAGTTTCATTTATAGCTGCTAAGAAGAAAAAAAAGTAGAGCTATCATAGCAGTTATGAGATGCAGTAGTAGTTAAAAAAAATAAGTCAGTGAGATGAAACGATGTAAAAAATATATATTTATATAAAAAACAAACATGCAAATTCAGGCTCTAACAATTTATTTCAGTAACTGATAAACACTCCAGAACAG
This sequence comes from Arrhamphus sclerolepis, assembly GCA_037176975.1. Taxonomy (NCBI): domain Eukaryota; kingdom Metazoa; phylum Chordata; class Actinopteri; order Beloniformes; family Hemiramphidae; genus Arrhamphus; species Arrhamphus sclerolepis. Next base: position 5,468,151 of record JBAMYA010000024.1, on the reverse strand, counting down.
CAGAAGAACTACAAGCTTGAAAGAGCCTTTTATCTTATTTCATGAAATGTTATTAAACATGCTGCAGGTCCCACCCGTAGACATACTGTTTATATCTGTCTTTAATCAGGTAATAGCTTATTTTGAACACTGGGCGGCAGCAGAGTCAAAGAATATGCCCAACACTGCAAAACCAAAGGTGCTGGAATTGATCACATATGATCACAAATGAATGATTTACATTATTTTTAATGGCATATACAGTAGTTGCAGAGGGATTTATGACAGTTTAAAGAGGAGTTTTCATCAGCTGGTTACAAAAACTCCATTCCAATGAATTCCTTGCCATATGCTGGCATGCAAGCTTACTGCTGACGAGCACTGGGGTGTTATGTTCTTCGTATCCAGCAAGGGGCGGTCTACTCTACAGAGAAAACGCAGGTGCAGATGGGTGACTGCACAACCATTAGCAGCACAAACGCACCGGGTGGCAAATCTCTTCAGAGTTATGGCTTCTGCTCAGCTCTGACAGAAGCAGGCAGCATGTGACAACAGCTCCTGGGTGGACAGGGAGGCTGTCAAAGTCGCAGATGCACTCAGAGAGAACAACAGGCCTCTCCCTTCTGTTGAACATCTGAACACGTCAGCACACACAACAGCATACACTACAACACGGAGAATACACACGGATCATTCTTCAATCACTATACAGGCTTCTCATTCTCTTGCAGTCAGAAAAAGGACTGCCTGTAACGCAGGATCGTGTTTGTCAAGCTGCTGGGTTGGCTGCACACCATCAGTGCCAGCGACGTGCTGTGACAGAGCGCCAGGCGACTGTCGTCACTCAGAGTCCCTGAGGCTCAGAATTGTAAAAGCAGAACCGCTGTATCTGAACGCAGAAGCATGTTTTTACAAGATGCATCAATTTTTCAATTCTTCTGTTGTGATTGGGATGATGTCTGCCTATCTTCAGTTAAATGCCATGTAGAGATTCAGGCACTTTTAGTATCAATACAGTTACGCAATGAAAATATGACATATTCATTCTTGCATAGTTTATAAAAACAAATTGAACATAAATGGGAAGTTTTTCAACATATGTATAAAAACAGAATACAATAAAGTCACATATTTAACTGAAAACAGAATAAAACAGGGCTAATGTTTAAAAAAATATTCTCTACTGTTATGGGAAACATACAAGTTCACTTTAAAGTTGATTCCAGCAAAACATTAAAAAAAAATAACCAAAAAACTATAACTTGTGTGCTGCCAACAAACACCAGAATACTGATAAGCTTAACTGACATGTGTAAATAATGGTCAGTGATATGATCTGGCATAAAAGGGACATCCAAGTCTTTCAGATCATTATATGATGGCAAAACATGCACTGATTCAATCTAAATGTATAGAATTTGGGGTTTTCATCAATAGTAAACCTTCTATGCTATCATTAAAAACCTCCATAAATGGTCAATCAAATCCAGCAGTGTTTTCTAGCCTGACCTATTTAATATGACTATTTTATGGTCTCACAAATAGAAATTCAAAATTCTTATTAGTATCTGTGTTGTCGGACTCAAATAAGAGGGGCACCTTCTGAGATGGTACTGGGATACATCTCTGAAATCATCAATAACGCTGAAGGATGACAACCATACAGGCCTTTGAGGCAAATCTAAATACATACACACATCTTTTTCAGCTAATCTGAGCAGCCTGCAGACTACTCCTGCCACATCTTGTAAATATATGGCTCACTACGAGCAGCGTAAATCCTACATCAAGCAAAACTGCTAAACCTTTTGATTCCAAAAGTACAGCAGCTGCTCTCCCCAGTGCTCATAGAAGGGAGATGAGACAGCACAGTAGTGAGAATGCCCATGTTAAAACGTCTTAAAAGCATTCATTCAGCAATAAATGTTTACTTATTCCTAAAGCTGTTGTACTTTACGGACATAACACTTCTGTTTTAAGATCTCATGTAAAGCAGGGTTTCAGTAATTTTCAACCAACATATTATGGTGTCTTGTATCGTCTACGCTATTTTTCTACAGCAACTATGTAGAAGGACCGAGGTCACAAATAAATAAATAAATTGATAGATAAATAAATAAATAAACAAAGGTCGGAGCAATCGGCTTCTGCAGTTGGCACTGCTGCATGGCTTGTTCCAGAAAGCAGCGGAGAGGGTGACAGGCAGGAAGCAGATTTTTCTTTCTGCTCATCTGTTGCGTTCTTACATCTGACTTGTTAATCGAGGAGAGCAGGTAGCCTATGCAAATTTACTGAATTCTATAAGAGAGAAAAGAGCAATAATGTGTAACTGGATTATGACTGATCGCTCACAAAGCTCAAGGCACTGGCCTCATTGCATGAAACCAACACTATTACCATGATTGCATGTTTGTTTTCAACTATGTAAATCAGCAATTAGGAAACGATAATAGAGAGGTAATTGAGATTCATGTGGCACTGCGTAAGCCTACAACGCTACTGCTCTTAGCAGGTCTTGCAGCTCCAAGAAGGGGTGTTGTTACATGTATCAATGAGCAATTCCTTTGCCTCAGCTACACTCACGCTTTAAGCCTGCCTTCACAGTCTGCTTCTAAATTCATGTTTATAATGTGGTTGCGATGGTGACCTGGCAGAATTCAAAAGGGACAGGTAGCTCCTAACAACCAATCATCCCTCAGTTGCTAAGGACACAACGGCAGATTGTGTTATGAGAGATTAAGAATGACAGGGTCAAGGATAGAAAGACAGAAAGCCAGAGAAGACATCTGAATTCTTGTCCCTCAAAATCAGCGCTGATTATACTGAAACCCTGATCAAAGTGATCAACTGAAACGTTTGCAGTGAAGCATGTGACTGTGGTTCAGACCAAGAAATTAGTTATTAACAGCAGCCACTTAATACTTCACAGCAGCCATGCACAACTCTATTTATACATCAAGCTGACTCACCAGCTATAGAGAGGATTTAAGCTGTTTGTCTCAGACTCACTGGAGCACAAAGGGGAATTAAAATAAATAAATAAATAAATAAATAAATAGAAAGAACCCCCACCCCAAGGGAAGAATAGAGGAGGAAAACTGTTCTATGAGACCATAAAACCTCTTGTGCTGTGGATGTGTGTCTTGTCTGTGCATGCACATGCGTAGACCCCTGGGCAACATTCCCAACATAAGCAGTATGACAATATGAAACCAGCTTGACTTTTCTTTTTTTTCGATCAGTTAATTAGTCTATAAACTATCACAGCAACTACAAGTAAAACTCACTCCTTCCCCAAGACAATTTCCTTTGATTTTTTTTCTAGTCAGTCTCAGACAAACACCGCTGTGCTCCACTGTAGTGGCACATCAGGGGAGTGTTTTCGTAGACCTTAAACTCCACAACCAACAATTCTGAACACAAAAGTAGATTCTATTTAGATTTGCACTCCAAGGTGCGAAATATATCCGGGACCATGAAAATAAATGGGTCGGTGCTTGCTCGCATGCAGCTGTTGTTAATATGCAAGAGGGGTTTTTTACACTCACAGGTCCACAAGGACCACTGCCTCAGATACAAACAAAAACAGCTGTTTATAATTCAGGCCAAAGTCATTTGGTCATTTCATAATTAAGAAAAAAAAAAGTTTGCGCTCATCTTCTTTCAATGATTGATACTAAGTCAAGAAATTACAGCAATTACTTTGCTTAGATCAACACTAGAGGACAGGCATTCATTTACAAAAGGTTGAGATCTTAGAAAAAAAAAACAACCAACAAGTTTATTTTTAAAGTTTGCGTCGGCATTAGATGATCAGAAAATCCCAGAAGGGTTTTAGTGAGCAATGTTTATTTTTGTTAAGAGCGTTCTCTGTGCTTTGTTTGGCACGGGTCAGATGAACAAAACCCACATGAAATTTGCAGTCATTGTTTATCCGTGTGCACTTTCCGTGTGCCAGCACGTACTGAGAGTGCATATTGAGTGATAATATCACGATAGGAGTTGATCTCCTGATAATTCAACACCACACATTAGGCACTTGCTTATGGACATCACAGACATTATTTTGGCTGGAAAACTCAGTCTGTGTTTCTGGTTTTTTTTTTTTTTTTTTTTTAATGGCCACATTAATAGGGGGATGAATGGATAGATGGATGGATGAACAGCAGTCACCCATGGACTTAACTATTTGCTCGCTTTCACACATTACACATACGCAGCAGCTCCAACTCAAGTGCACATCAAGCAAATGGCTATGTTAAGAGGTTTAAATTGGCATCAGTCCCAGTGATGTCAGAGTAATCCTTCATTAAAACCCTGATGACATCACCACGCTCTTGAGTGTGTGAAGGCACCATATGGCTACATATTTACATGTGGAAGGGATGCCCTGCCACCCTGCACCAAGGATGCCCTCAACAGGTAATCCAGATTAGCATGTTGAAAACACCCTGAGGAAACACCAGCGTCATAGCAGACATCTTAACTATACATCTTAAGTAAACCTCTATATTCATGCAAACAGCTAGAAAGGTATGATGAAAAACTGCAGGAACCTATTAACCACACGTTAATGAACTGCACACCACAATTTGAAGTGCAAGCTAAAGCAGTTCCACTCAAATGCAAAAATGAAACACCCTAACTTGACATTCTGCTCACAAATTTTGTCTTGTTGAGAAGTAAGTAATGATTCACTGTCTTGTAACTGGCCACTGTACTGTTCTCCCACTAAGGTATGTAAACAACTAAATTATAGAAAAAATGTCTGTTTTTCTCATCTTGCCTGTGAATTTGCTTCCAGGTAGTTTGCGTAACAGTGTCTGGATATCACTGAGTAGTGCGATACTTACATGCAAATGTTAGTTATACAAAACAAATAAGCAAACATATGAGCAAATTTTAACTTAGGTTGTGGGGGTTAAGAAGAACAAAAAACAAAAAAAGAAACTGAAAAAAAGACAGATTGAATGGCATGAAAATAATGTGCCAAGAAGAGCTGAATGACCTGGTCTGAGGACAAGGATGTCAGGGTTTAAATTTAGCAGCACAGCATGCAGAGTATGTATCCCAGCGTAACTCACTGAGCAGCGTGGGAGCCCTTTGCAGCACGCTGAGATTTAACTTGCAGTTTGCACGACAGTAAATGAGCTCTTCATACACTACGGATCCAGACCTTGTCAGTGAAGTCTACAAACCCGCGATCTGTGTAATGTTTTCGGAACATTCAACCACAGTGATGCTAGCCCGACCAGCACTGAGAATAGTTTAAAAGAGTGCTTCAAGATTTCAAACTCTACACAACATGCAGCTGCCATAGTAAAAAACAGACAGTTATGGAAAACAAACAAACAAAAAAAAAAGGATTTTTTTCTCCATTATTCCACTTCATGAAAAGTGACTAGATTTTAATTTATACATTTGGTTTTACAGCACAAGAGGACTTCCTTTGTGTGGATCCTCAGCACAGACCAGTGACACCTCTCAGTGCCATAGTATTAGTACTGCTTACATAAACACCAAAGGCCTGCAAAGTTTTGCATACTTCAATATAAAAAAACAACCCAGAAACTTCCATAATCTCAAACAAGTAGCAGCACATTTGGGATCACATGAGGCCTGACCTTTACATATGGGAAAAGACAAAATTGTGTTAAAGATGGGAGGCAAAGGGGGTTAAATGCTTGCTACTTGTACTAAATTAAGTGGATAGGTTCAGTTGTTCAGTACTGTCACAAACTGACAACTCATTGAGGTCTCGCTGAGAGCACATTTTTCTGCACCCTGCAACGTGAAAGCTCATCTTACCGGATGGATGGGAGTCGGGGTTGTGCAACTGGGTGTTTCCACTATGGAAGCTGCGAACAAATGAATGCATAATACGCTTGTTCTGAGAAAGGAAGGCAAAAATATACAGACTAAACATTGGATATAAAAAGAGGCTGGATATATAAAGTTTGAAGGGAAGTCTGATGCAACGCAACAATCGAAATTAAACAAAAGAGAAAAGCAATTCCAAGAACACTCTCGACTGTCCAGGTTTTTGTGAAAGTTTTATAATACTGCATTGTCTCTTTCCAAAATAAAACACTAACTCACAAACAGTTTACCTTCCTTTATCTTCACAGGTTTCCTCACAAGTTTTAGGAATATTTTTAAGACTACATAAGCCTGTACACACAGGTATGTGAGGGGACTCCCTCTTCCAGCCTAAGCCTTTCTAATCTTTTTCTATGTCTCATTATACAATGCTGTCGTCATCATGGCAATCCTAATCACCACCATTGTTAAAAGCAATTCTCTCATGAGATGAACAATGTCGTCACCATGCCTTCCTCTTATAGGAGGGAATTCCCTTTACATTTGTGTGTCCTATGTGTATAATGCAAACCCCAGGGGAAGTGGTTGAACAAGAAAAACAACTGAGCTAGTATGACTTCCCACGATGACTGGGAATTTCTTGAATAAGTCAAAACATGTTCAGAAATCAAATCTAACAGGGTGTTACCAGTCAAAGTTGAGCCTTCAAAAAAAAAAGAAGCAGCCGAAAAATCAAAATTTATACTGACAAACCCCCCTTCCCTCCACCCTCTGATAGGGAGCAAGCAGTGACGCATAAAGCCTTCAGGCTAAGTTTAACTTAATGAAAACCCCAGGGCTGGGCCTTTGCTCTGTTTTCCCTGAAACACTATTCGCCACATCGTTTTGTTTCATTACAACTGTTTGTTTTTCAGCTGTGGTGGGAGAATCTGAAGAGCTACTCTCAGAGCTGCTTTGTTCCTGCAGGAAAGCGCCTGCGCATGATAACATCTGCTGGCAAATATCAGGTTTTCTTTAGGTCACATAGTGACGTATGTTGGAACACTGTCGAGATATTACATTACTTCTCTTTTTTTTCTTTTTCGGAAAATTTGAATATCAGGAAAATTTGATTCCAGTTTGCATCAACAAATATATACAATGTAATGAAACAGCTAAAAATGCTCGTCGCAGCTCCTGAGAGTCTAATAGACCAGTTAAGCGTTGTCAGTTCTGTGGAGCCACAAGCTCAAATCAAATAGAGTCAAATATTATACCATTAAGCAGATAAAATTAATAAAATCATAGCTTTTAGGAATCGCACACAGTCATTCAGGAAGGCAAGTATGAAAGATGAAAACCTGGCCTCCAGCAAAATGTATGTAGTTACTCACTTTTAACTCCACATTTAACTAACACAAACATCAGCCATTACTGTCTGCTGGTGCACATGCAGCCCCAGCTCCCTTAGCAACAGTAACATTTCTGCTTTTGATTTATAAGGACCTTGCAGAGGCACCTGCAGCTATCCCCCAGCCTCCCATATATCTGGCTGCCATGTTGTGCTCTTATTGATCTGTCCATCTTCTTACCTCTGTCCCACAGATGAGAACAAGATTGAATACCCCATCCAGCAGCTGCTGTGGACAGAGGCGAAAGAAAGCAATGGCTGACATGGTTAAAATTGAAATGAGATGGATATCTAAAAAGAACATGATGTCAAAGCTGCCTCAGTGTCTTTGTGAGGAATTGAAATCCCTCCATTCTCCTCGTATGTACTCAAATGAGACAGTTATGTAACCGTGGTGTCACATAGCAGCAGCCATTGAAGCCAGTGGCATTGAAGTGAAGAACATATTGCATTTCTATGCCCTTCTGATTTGTATTTATTAATGTTTACTGAAGGCATGATCTTTTTTCCATCACATAAATTCATCTTAAACAAGTATCAATTTGATAAGAAATAAAGAGTTATGAGAATGTGAGTTTACTCAATTTATTTGTCTGAGAAATTTAAAAAAACAACAGCACTATGTTCAATAATTTCTATAACTCTAATACTCTGTTTCCCTGTTATATGCCAAAGAGCTGTTTTGGCTCTGCAATGCTGCAGTGACTAATAACAACTGAGCCTCTCACGGCCTGCACCGCATGACATCAGGCACATTTCATACAACACATGAGGAGTCTTTGTAAGTAAGGACAAACGAGAAGGAAAAGGGAACCAACTGTAAATAAGTGGCAGAGCAACACAATCTGAAATCCAAGATCATCAGTGTGTGACAGACAAACCAGATGAAGAAGCGAGCAGGAGGCTGGGAAAGAGAGAAGGCTCCAAGACTGCCAACACTGGCTGACTCACTGCTCAGACAAATGCAGACCAACGGTGACATAATCAAGAAAAATAGGTGTGAAACGATGAACTTATCACTTAACAATTCAAAAGAGGGGAAATGAAATGCCTGCAGCAGGGAGAAGGTGGAGTGTGCGCTACTCTGTCATGAGATTAAATGGAAAACTGCAAGCATATAAATAAGAAGGCATGTGCCGTGCTTCAAGTAGCTTCATAATTAATATAACAGTGCGCTGCCTCTTGGAAAAGCTGGAGTTAAAACACCATCTCCTTAGCTCTTAATCTCCAAGTGCCTATCAACACTGTTCAAATCATACACATCATATGTTGCACTGGAGTACTTATTTAGCCACAAAGCTTGTGTTTTTGATATACCATAATTTAAGATATAAACAACATTACGATTTTAATTTAAAAATCACCTGGCCCGGCATGCTTTTTTCATTTATGTTTAGAAACAAACAGAACAAGGGTTCCTTGATGTCACTATGAACCAGAGGCTTTTGGATGCAAATTTTGGCATGTGATATCAAAATAATTGGCAGCACAGAGGAAAAAAAACAGATTTCTGTTCACAGGCTTCAACAACAGTTAAAACAACAACAACAACAACAGAAAACCCATCCAAATATGCTGTACAGGCTCGTCCATTACCACAGCTCAGTCATGTCCTCATTCAGTATAGGCTGGGCTGATTCATACTGTAAAGCACTGAGGTATTCTCTGCATTGTGAACAAGCCCACTGTGGGTATCAATGGTTTAACTCATCGTCAAAACTCACAAAGAGCTTGGATTTATGTGTGAAGAAGAGGTGCAAAAAAAAAAAAAGTGTTAAGAAGAAAGAAGCGTTAGACTGGTTGGCCTTTTCTGGGGAGTGCATGGGGAGTACCCTTAATAAGGCTGAGTATGCCGGCATCTCTCTGCACAGCAGGATGGCAAAGATTGATGGTGGAAGTGAGCAGCACATCTGTATTTCACACACACACACACACACACACACGAAGTGGAATAGTGGTTCTATGCACAACGGTGACTTATGGCTGTGCCTCCTCAAAACTGACAGCAAATCTCTGCTGTCTCCCAAAAGTGAATTTTAAAATCTCTGCCTTGGTCTCAACAAACTGACTTGGAGAGACAGAAAGCAATCTAAAGTTTGGCTGAGACTGACCCAGCAGCGCCAGAATTAATGATGACGTGCAGCGGGAGAATGCCTCAAAGAAACGCGATAACAATTTCATACGTCTTGTTATCTTACAGACAAAATGCTTCTGAGGTATCGACCCATGTGGGCCACTGAGAGCAAAGAAGAAAGGAGGAGACTAGAGACTGAGAGAATTACAGTTTTATGTCCTTTAACACCCTTTATAAAATACTTGGGGAAAAAAACCCACAGGTTTCAAGATTTGAACCAATTTTCTTTTTTTTTTATCCACTGGCATGACAAATGTTTCAGCATTCAGTAGAGGATGGCGGTAGGAGAGATGCCAAGCAGCAAAGCTTTTGCAATCTTTGTTCCAAATATAGCATTGTCTATTCCCTCTCACTGGTCTCTGAGGCACTGGATTCATTTAATTGGATTACTATACACACTTTCCTCCTCCTTTCTGGTTATTGTTTAATGAAGTTTAGACAATCATGAATCTTGGTTTATTCATTGCAATGCTGGAGGTAACTCTCAACATCAAACTGTAGGTTAAAAAATTATAACACAGCTCAAAGTCTCTGTGCATTAATATTTTGTCTACAAAGTCTCGGGGATGAAGTTACACGTTGTTATTAATATTAACTATCAACCTGTCATTTTCAGCAGATGATATACAGGTGTACATCACGCTTTTCTCTAACATTACTGGTACGGGTACTGGTACATTTATATTTTGCCTAATGCAGTAAATGAAAACCTGAACTTACTACATTCTGATTTTAGAAAACAGAATAAAAACACATCAGCAGAGATGGAACCAATCTGATCCAGTATAGATCCAGACGTCATTCACAGGTCGGATAGAGCCATAGCTTTTGTTGCTATAAAGGCAGCACTGATTATAAATAGGATGATGTCATGAATTTAAGTGCAGTAACGAGAAAAGGTGTTAGGCAATTATTTTCAAGGGTGGAAGGTGTGTTGTGTGCAAAATTTTAACAAATACACTTCATAGGAGACACAAAGCAATGCAGAGAAGTTGTTGCTTCATCAAAGATCAACATTTTGGATTTCACAACCAAAGTAGGTCATATTTACTCCCCAAAAAAATAAATGGAGACCACACTGCATCCCAAGGGTTAAATACCATTAAAAATAACTATATAAAAGTTTTCAAAGCCCTATTTGTTTTACGTTTCCATCCAAACTTTATTTTCCGTTGAGCTTCGTACACCCCACCATTTCAGCATTTCCTTTTTCTTAAACACATTGGATTACATTTTTACAAAGAAAGTGTTTCGTTTTTTTTTGTTTTTTTTTAATCACTGGTCTTAAGGGTTTTTCAAACATTTTTTTAACAACACAAAAAAATAAAAAGAATCATCCATCGAAATTCTGTGCAAATTCTTTGAACAAACCACAGTTTCTTTCTGTGACACACCATTGAGCCGCTACCCCACCCCATCCTCGCTGCTGGCACGGAGAAGGAACACCTCTGCAGTCTGCATTACAGTACTATAATTATCAGAGCACAGAGTGTGCTCCAAATTTAGGGGCAGTTAATTAAACTTAATGTGGCGACCAAGGTGGTCTCCATCAGAGTGCCAGGGAGGGTAGAGCAGCACTGCAGCTGACAAGATATAAATCTGAGTGGAAGACAGGATCATTCTGTTGCTTCTAATATAACTACGTGTGATGTAAGTATAAGTGCTGTGTGGTTAACCTCATGTAACTAACCTTACACTGTACCACCACCATGGCCAACATCAGCAATACTGAGGCTCACATTAAGCTGTGGTATCAGAATGTATCTTATCAGCATATGTCTAAATTCTGGTAGAGAAATCAGATAGGACCTCAAAGTGTGTGGTCTCTAAAAATCAGCAACTTAGGGATGATTGTAGTCTCTAGTCTCATTTTTAGTTTTCTTTCATGCCCTACAAAACTGTAAAAGAATAGTGAGCTCTTGCGATTTCTTCAAAAATGAAAGACCTTTTTTAAAAAATATAGATAAAAGAAAACCTCCCTCTTAAATCAAGCTTTTCATTAACAGTAATGCCATTTTTTTCATTGTTACTCTGTTTCTGTTCTTATGTCATTCCTTGGTGTATTTTATTCTTTCATTTACATATTTTCTAAACTGCATGTTGCCATCATTCCCTTTCTGTGCTATTTTAATCTTTTTATCTGAAGCATTTTTAGCTCTTTGTATGTATGAGAGGTGCTGAATAAATAATGTTCACATATGACGCCGGGTGCAAAAATAGCTACAGATAAACACTGAGAGTGATGTTCTTCAGCTGTACATGTAGCAGCCATCTGACCTTTACATCCCAAGTGTGTTTTAAGGCTTCACAATATTAAAAATCTTTATTTATGAGTGGAAGTGCGCACTCATACATGTATATCACTGTATGCATTTATTTGTTTTGAGATCTTATGAGCCTTATTCTCTCAGTGCTACCTGGTTTTTGAATTTAAGGCATGACAACAAGAGAAAGAGATGAGATATTCATGCTTCTGCAGCTTAATTAATCTCATGGTTTTATTTTTGTTATTATTTTTTTCCAAGCATGCAAGATTGCTTTGTCAGGAATGAGATGGAGAAATAGACATCTGTAATCCTCACATGTATACACACAAATAGACGCGCATGCACACGCTCAGGCCAACTCAGTCACATAGTACATAGATTTACTGCATTGTGAAAAAAAAAAAAAATCCCGCCTGGGGTTTAAATAAAGTCTGACAGGCTGATCTCCCATTCTCACAGCCTAATGCCTGAATCTGACAACTGTGACAGCCCTGAATTGTTGTTGCAACATTGTAACTAGATTTGCTACATCTATCCAATTCAGCAACAACAAATTCCAGTAGGCTGTAAATTACATCTTAACTAGATTTTCTAGATTTCTTAACTAAAAAAGGCCGGCCCTCTTTTTGTGTGTGTGCACGTAGAAGTCAGACAAGCTGTGCAAACACTCGTGTATTTTTTCTTTTTTCTTTACGCATGTGTTCCATGACATCTGTACAGTTCATCTGATTCTCCACATTTATTCTTCTGTCTTCCATTCACTTCTCTGCGGCTCACCACCTCTGCTGGAAAAAATGACTGAGATAGTGCAACATTCAGGCCAGAAAACCTACTTACTTAGGTGTCGTTGAATTCAACCCTTACATTTATCAACTGCCCAACATATGCAATCCATTCCTGGAGATGCAGATGTATCAGCTGAGTACAACACAAGGTACACTGCTTCCAGTCTAAAGATAATCTGCTCACTTCCCCCTGCCTTTACATATATCATACATCAGTGCAAACAGAAAAATAACAGGAAATGATATAATTCCGTGCACACGTCATAGCTTTCAGCATATTTAAAACAAAGCATAGAGAATACCTAGACGCTGACAGAAGGTTTTGACTAAAGAAAGACTGTTGTAAAGCTGATCCGAGTCCCGAAGAAGTGTCTCTTGTCTGAGGATGGCACATTTGTTACTTAAAAATACACTATCCCCTTGTTTATAGCAAAGACACATGACAAAATAACCTTTGCCTGAGCAGGATGAAAAAGTCAACCCACAGGAAAAACACTGTTGGGAATACAAAAACTGTCCATGTTCTAACAGCCTTCTCTGATGCCATCACTGACTCTCGCAGTTTATAACATGGCAAGGAGACAAATATTCCCATTATGCACCTAGCCTAAGTACAACTAATCAAAACAAGACAGCAGAAAAAAAAAACAAAAAAAAAAACAGCAGCACAGCACTTTAAAATAAATATTTTCCAGCCCTTCAACAGCAGTTTCAGTATTACAACACCTCTGTGTGCTTGGCCTGTTATTTCTGACCTGCCCTCAAGTTTATGGATCAACTGAAGCATTTAGTGTGGGAGAAAATGACAGGAAATGTCTGGCCCATTTAACAATAAATTTCCCTGAATACATCTGAGCCGAGTTTAGGGAGAAAAAAAAACACTGGGCCGAGCCAGCCACAAGGGACCACTTACCATACCATTAAAGCAACAAACATGATACATTAAAATGTATCTGGCAGTGACGATCTTCTTATTTTAAATTAACTCAGTAGTACAATTCTCTGTGAACACAGTAAAGCAAAAAGCAGCAAACCCCTAAGAGACAATCACACAAAAAATAAACACACTGACTTGTGTCATCATTGCTCCAAAATACTCACCATATCCAGGAGTGCCTTCTAAAGGGAAAATGGCTGAGGTGCATCATGGGCCTATCACTGGGAACACCTGGGCATTGACCAGGCTTCATATCGAAGCTGTGTCAAGACTGATCCCCCCTTTCCTTTAACCTCCCACCCTTCAGAGCCCCCTCATCTATTTAGTTATCTATCTGTAGATGCTGCCCCACAGTATCTGAAGGCCCCAGTATAAAATATAGAGTTCCATAGTACTGTAAAAGTCCACCGCTGTGACGCATACATTCAGGCCAGTCCACCAATAAAGAAAATCCAGCTCTACTTGTTTGGTCCTAGAGGATCATCACAAAAGCTCCAGCTTATTCCTAACAAGGCAAACTTTGAACAAAAAAACAACATAGCACCATAAAATCCAATGAGTTCCAGAAGGGAAATAAAAATTCCGATAAACGTGGCGACTAAAAAAAGAAATAAGAACTGCAAGGAAGTGGAAGAAGACTTAAGCTTAGTGTGAAGTCAGTTTCTAAGTGAGTGTCAGCAGTGCGAGCACACAGCAGGACCAGATAAGCTCTTCGGCCGCTGCTCTTTTTTCCGTGGGATTCTTCCTGCGAAGGTTTGGAAATTACTGTCCCACATCCACATGGTGAACCAGTTCAGGGACTCATTCCTCTGGTAAACATTCCTTTTCCTGACAGGCAACAACGCCGGCTGAAGAGGCAGCAGTCGTCACAACAGCATGACAGAGCATGTTACACACAGAGTCACTCACAGATTCGTTTTCATCTTCTTGGCTCAGCCCCCTTTGTCTCTCTTATTTTGTGTCGCCCTCTCAGTTCTGCCCTTTCACAATCTCCCAGGGAGGGAAGTGAGGAACAACGAAGGGCAGGGAAAAAAATTGTGAAGCGTCTCTTCAGTTTCTCTCCTGCCTCTGTCTTGCTGCTGATCGTCTTCCTCCCCCTCCCTTCAGCCAGTGGGATGTCCTGACTCTATAAGAGGTGTGCCTGCTGTACTCAGTCAGCTAAACCTATTGATCCTCTTAAGGCTTCATTCAGAGGAACAGGTCTGGACAAGCAGAATTTGTATGCACAAAAAAACTGCATATAGTGACTCAAATTGCCTCAAATTGGAAAGTCATTTAGAGAATTTTGTGCCTTGAATCACCTGCTGGACTTTTTTTCTTTTTTCTTTTCTTCTTATTAGAATCTTTCTTCTTCATGAGACTGCTGTTCCTCTGAAAGTCTATGCTGTGTTTTTGCTATTCTAATCATAACCTGTCTTCACCTTGCGTCTGCATGCCGGCCACTGAACCATGAAGCTTCAAACCTTTCAGCAAATGCCGTTGTATTTTTCCTTTTGCATGCGTGCACACGTAAAACATATTACTTGGTATGTGTGTGGCTACGAAAGCAAGCAGGGGCCCTATCAAGGCATGTTTGTTCCAAGGAACCTGTTATACAGGATGGGATTTCCCTAATTGTAGTGTAATGCATTCTTCTGTTTTTACACCACTGGCTTTTGACCAAACAGCAGCATGTGGAGGAGACAAAAAACAAAAAAAACAAAACACATGCTCTTCAGTTGAATATCTACTTACTTAAATGGACAAAGACAAAGCAGGAAAAAAGCAAATCTTCTGATTAAATTTGATGTAACACAGTGTGTCGGAATGTGTTGCAGTCAATGTCCGGCTGCATGTACGCAACTGATTTGTGTGTGCACATCTGTCTGAGAATTTCTGTTTCTGAGGTTGGATGTTACGAGTTGAGGTTAGCATACTAATGCCGTTTCTGTGTATGTTTTGTATTAAAAGTCAAAGCTCCAGTTGCTGCGGTTTGAAAAACAGGATCCAGCGCTGCTGCTTGCACACATCCTGCCCAACGCACACGTCAGCAACTTCTAAACCCGTGCCAAAAGTCAAACCACCTCACAAACCTCTGTAAGCCTGCACCTTCAGCTAAACCCGCCCGGGTGGAGGAGTTCTGGATCTTGATGATGCTTTTCGTGGGTAAATCAAGACAGAAATGTGACCCTTTTGGGGGATGAGGATAGTTTCAGAATATTCAGGGGCAGGGCTGACAGCAAGGGTAGCAACAGGGAGTCAGTAATTCAGTGTTCCGGCCTTTGAAAGTTAAGCAGGAAAAATTCTTAAGCACCTGTTATTCATTACGCGCACATAGAGAAAGGTTTACTCTCTGTCTCGCAGATTATAGCATTTTAGACACCTTGCATACAAACAGAAACTGGGGCCAGAGCTCTAATAATAGAGCGCACTCTTTATGCTCCAGTGTAAATGTGTATCCATGTGTGCAGCATTGCATAATCTAAGCTTTAAGGGTTGTTGGCTCAACACTGGTGAGCTGTCACGACTCATCCTATGATTTGAAAGAGGTTAGAGTAGAGAGGATAAAAGAAATGCTGAAACAAATGATAAGCAAAGGAAAAAAAGGGAGACGGGAAAAAGATGGATGGAAAAAGGCACAGGAACGGGTTGGACTGAGCATGTTCGCATCTTTAGAAAAATAAAACACTTTTCTTACCACAAGAACAGAAAACAAGAAAAGAGAGGGATGAAAGTGCTGCAAAGACAGAACGAGGTAAGATTGATGAACAATAAAGTAAATGCAGCTGTGACGCAGGATCACAAAATCCTTCAAACTATAATATGTGTCCACTGCAAATACAAAAACATATTGCAGTCATAAAGTACTGGAACAGTATTAACGTATTATCATCGGTGACCCCTGCTTGTAAACAGTACATAGCATTTTCCATCTACAAAATATCACATCATATTTGAATCAGGAAGCCTTTTCCATTACATTAGTGGTCTGTCTATGTAACTGGGCAGGAGGGGGAGGGGGTTGGATTACACGACGGAACAAGTACATATTGATGTGTACTGACATTTAGCAGAGTACTTTTCTTCATAATTCTGCGGATCGATTGTCCTGAGATCACAGGTATAACAGCCTCTATGGTTAAATCATAAAACTGGTCCAGCATAGCCCTGCAGCAGTATGACTGCACTGGCCCCTGCTGTTTGCACCACAATAGATTTATAACTCTTGAAACTGTAAAACCTGCCAAGAAATGTAGGCTAAGCTTTGTAACAAGAAAATCAATATATGTGGCTAATGTTTTGAGTATTAACACATAATCGCATTATAGATGTGCTGTGCAATAGCAATTTAGAACGGGGAATTAAATCTATCTCAGGAAAATAATTTGTTGGTGTAGCCACTCAATCATCAGATTAAAATAAAAGTCCACATATTTTACATTTAAATGGGAAAACAAATCTCTCCAGAGACTGAGAGAAAGCTGAGCTTTGTGAACATTGTTCCCTTGAGCAAGGCCAACTGTCTATCACTCTGTATGTTGCCGTGGAAATGCCTCGGGGCCTGGTCCTCCTCCTTGCCATTCAGAGATGGTTATGCGGTGGCATTTCAGCAAAGGTTAACTCATTCCCACTTCAAATCAGATATTTGTAATTAGATTCCCACATCTAATAGGGACATGGAGACATCAAGGGCCATTCTATAGAATGTGAAGAATGTTTAAGTGGCCAAAAAAAATTGCTCACTTGACTCTTTTGATTCCAATGCTGACCAAAAGACAGAGGCACTCGGAGTGCATCATGAGGCCTAATTCTGAGAACGG
This sequence comes from Arrhamphus sclerolepis, assembly GCA_037176975.1. NCBI lineage: Eukaryota > Metazoa > Chordata > Actinopteri > Beloniformes > Hemiramphidae > Arrhamphus > Arrhamphus sclerolepis. The sequence goes on along the minus strand of JBAMYA010000024.1, from coordinate 5,451,039 downwards.
CTAAAGATGGGAACATGGCAGAAAAGCGGTGGTCCATTAACACAGGCAATCTTCCCAGTAACACCATCTGGCGAGGATGGCTGTTGCAATCAACTTTACTCCTCTGACTCTATGCGTCATTATCTTATTCCATTTACAAATTATAAGCTTGTAAGGCTAAACATACACATCTATCTATCCATATGTGTGTGTGTGTGTCTGTATATCTGTCTATCTATCTATCTATCTATCTATCTATCTATCTATCTATCTATCTATCTATCTATCTATCTATCTCTCTCTCTCT
>JBAMYA010000024.1:5433915-5450653 GCA_037176975.1 Arrhamphus sclerolepis | reverse complement strand
CTCAATATTTATGCATTACATCCCTAAATTTAGGACCACTGTTTTTGCCCACAGCTATGCCACTCAAGAAGATAATCTCTGAAATGGTGCATTGACGGTTACCACTAGAGCACTTTCAGCTGATGTTTCTTTTTCTTTTTTTTAAATTGTTGACTTTTTAATATAGCATTTGCAAAATCTTAAACATTCTGTAAGGTAACTATAACTATAATTCTACATGGAAGCCTTCTGTGATTTTTGAAGTATTTTTTTCAAACTCTATTCGTTCTTTTTTTTTTTTTTTTGTATAGACTAATGAATGATTTTTCTGCAATTATTCCAGGACAGTCGTTGGCACCAATACTAAGTAAAAAAAATAAAAAAGGCATTACATGGTGTCCCGATTATAATAAAGCAATATTCCACTGACACAATACAATTTGAAATTTGGATTACATCACTTCCCCAAGGTTTGCTTCATCTTCATTAGTTAACTATGACTTCTGAGATATGAATTACATCTTCTGTCAATAAAAATACTGCAGCCTCTGCTTCACTCGTCTTTCATCAGCTTTCACATCTGTCACGTCCCAAATCTCTTTTTTTATTCATGTAAAGCAAAACTGACCCCGCCACTACCTCAGAACACAGAGTCAAAGCTGAGTCACATAACCAGAGTCTTCTTTTATCTTTAATGGGAGCTCATAACGTAAAGTAAGTGTATACTGTATGTATCTATTAGTCTGCGTTTGAATTTGCGTGTAATGTCAGAAAAATAACGTAAAAACCATCAATTAAACTGGATCTGCTTTGATCTGTACTGAAATGAAAAGCAAATGAAAAGCCTATACTGTTCTGATGTATCGTGAAGTCTGCACAGTAGGAGCGGCAGCGTGGTTTATAAGCTCATATATATGCAAATCACGGGTGCTGTATTCTCCCGGGTGGTGAGTAATGTTTAGGGCTGATAAAACATGGAGAACCACACAGTAGGATCAAACCTGCAACCCAAAAACACTGCAAAAGAATGCAAGGGTATTATTTAACAAAGCTAATACCTAAAAACAATAAAGAGATTAATAGAAATGGCCCAACATGCAAAGTGAAATTCTTCTTTTGCTTGAAATACCAGGTTACCAGTGGCTTGAAATTAACCTTAAACACAAGGTAAAGATGTTGTAACAACATGAATCCTGAAGTGTAAAATCTGCACTTCAGGATCCAGAGAATTAAATAGCATTTCTGTATCTGTCATATTTTAATTTCTCTTATCTGAAATCGTATCCGTATCCTACGGGGCAGCTGTGATTTTTGTGGATTGCTCGAGGGCATTTTACCAGAGAAGTATGCTATATAACTGGTTCTGAGTCCTCTCTGAAATTTAAATGTAAAACATTTTCTTACCTACAAGTAGTGGTATTGGTAGTGATCTGTATTTAATCAAATATTAATTCAGTCATGAAACATCTGGTGTTAACATGATCAAAAGACTCATGACACATATTCAGAATTCTGTATAACAAACAACAAAAAAATAGAAAAATACTGTCCTACTAACAATCTGCTTTGTCTGTATAAACTGCATGTATACAATTATAAATTTATTCATCAAATGAATTGCAGATGGTCAACAGTGTAAATTTGAAACTTTCATAGCACACATTTCTTGCAGTCAGGTAAGAAAAGTGATGTAGATGTTAAAATAACATTGAATCTGGTTCAAAGCAAAGGCTGCAAAAAAAAAGAAGAAGCTAGTTATCACATATTTTCAGTTGTGGATAAAAGCAACCTCACTAAATAAAAAAAATACTGAGAAAATACCATGCTATTCCTTCCCTCTGATATTACAATGTTATGACTGACTGATAGCTCACAATTCAAAGACTTAAAGGGTAGACTTAAAGGATGCAAAAATGTTCTACATTCTGTGGAAGTGACCTTTGTGGTACCAGTTAGTCTGGAAGGTTACAAGAAGCAAGTGTCTAAATTTTACCAGAGGCATAGATGCTTTAATATTTGTTTCTTTAGTCAGACCATCTCTGTTCCTGCATGCACAGGACCTAATGCCTTGACCTAAAGCTGACCTAAAGCTTTAGATCGATGCCTTGACCTAAAGCTGAAGAATGAATACGCTTTAGTAAAAAAAAGAAAATCATCAAGCTTTATCTTTCTTTGCCTTATCATAATAGTATACTTTATCATTCTTACTTATAATTCCCCTCTCTACCAATGTTACCTTTTTCCCTGGAAGAATAAAATCTGCCTACCATCTTAAGTGGAAAGATAATCAGGTGTGAGTGGGTGTCTTAGCTCGTTTGAGGAACAGAAATCTATCAATAGCCCCTTACACACAGCACCAAGACATTTCCCTCACACTGATATTTCTCTGCATTTTATATGTGAGTGACCCAGAGGCTGAAAGGTGGGGAATTTACTTTGCACCTCTGTTCTCCTTGGGGGATGGTAAAAGTGGTGAAACAGAGGGAAATCAGCACTAATCTGAGGGCAAACCGGCATATCGGAAACACATCACTCCAACTAACAACTCTGGAGTCAAGTCATTCTTCTGTTTCTTCAATACCAGTTAGCTGTGTGTGATCCACACTGGCGCACACTTAACCACTGTTGACTGTGTAAGTTACCGACGGAAAACAGCAGCAATTCAACAACAATATATTTTTTGAGCGGATATAACTCAACTTTTATGTGAAAAGGCACCAGTGCTGCTCCACCGCACCTACTGTTTGTGAAAGACTATGATGGCATGAACAGAGGACATTTCTTCATTAGTGTCATTACTGTCCCAAGGGCTGGTCAACTAACTAAGGTCCTCCAAGAACAGGAAAACAGCAGAAAGAGAGAGAAAGAGAGAAAGTGAGGGAGGGATGTGTTTGCAGAAAGGATAACACAGTATGAACAAACTCTCGGTGAAACACAGCGGTGGTAGCATCATGGTTTCGGACTTTTATGCTGCATCTCTGCTAGAATGATTTGTTAACACTTATGCAAAAATAAATTCTGAATTGTAGCAATGTATTTTAAAGGGACAAAAATTGTCTGTGAACTCAATCTTAAGATAAAGGGAAAGATTTTTTATAAATAAATGACCAAGTGTATCTTGGTCGTTAGTGCATCTTCTTTGTAAAGCTTGATAAATTTAAGGGGTTTGATAACTCTGAACTACTATTTATTAGACACTCAAATTATGCGACATAACATTTTATAGATTATAAAGGTACTTCAAGTACAGCAGGAAGTTTTGAGTCACTGTAGAAATAAAGAGAAATACTGTAAAAGCAGCACAGGAATGCAGCACAAAAAGAGATGATATAACCAAGCGAGAAGTGAAGAGAGTCGTGCTCTGTCTAGATTAGCATCACTGCATTTAGCTTTAGGGCCTCTACTCCCACACTTTTCCTCTCTCCCTGCCACTCTTTCCCCAGCCTTTCTGCATCTATCCAACCATAATCAATCATTCATCCAGCTATCCATCATTCATCTCTCCCCGACCTCCAGCCATTCCTACCAAAACTCTTCATCCGTACAGTTCAGCTGAGAAGATGTACTGACATCATGACCAGTCAGAGCCACCTGTTCTCCCCGCACTCAAACCCCACTTTTCTCTTACATAAAGAGACACTTGCGGTGTTGCAATGCAGCATCACCTGCTATTGTGCAACAGTATTAAAAATACCTCGGAGTCAGTGCGGAGGAACGCTAACGACATCATATGAGGATTATTCTGATGGAAACAATGCAACAGAGTCGTGAGTAACTGTCATCTGAAGATTAGAGTGCACTACTGAATCTTATCTCTGTATGCACTTTGCCACTGAAAAGCAGTCAATTATACATACCATCTCTGCAAAAGAATACCTTTCAGTGATGTTTCCTTAAAAATGTCCATTCAGTTATAGCTATCCTTCAACACGCATCACACAGCAAACATGTCTTCTGAAACCAAGTCATGCACAAGACATATGCTGATAATCAATATCTGCAGATCTGGAAGACAGCCACTTATTCTGTGCATACAACCAAATACAAAGTTACATACATTTGGCTAGAAAATAAATGATTTGATAACTGATGTGTTCAACTTTGGCAGCATTCCTATGAATGACAAACTCTTTCCAACTATGCTAATGTTCCCTGCCAAAGCTTAATGTAGCCTACCCACTGTTATAGCCAGCTCGCATCATAAATAAATCCCTTAATGGAGGGCACAATCCAATGCTGAGCTTTAACGCTGTTGTCAGCACACCATATTTTACAGATACCACCTACTTCCAAGACATCCATCTGAATGCTTTTGCTGCTGGTAAAAGTGATACTGAAAAACAACTCAACAATATCTTTTTAATTCTACTTAAACCCTCTGAGAAGAATCAAATATTCATAGCTTTTCAGATTCCATTACAATATCATCTCATCTCTTTTTATATTTTACTTTACTTCATAACTGGGACATCTTAAAATGTCATCTTACAATGTAAGGGGGAGTCTTCCTGAAATAAAATAAAATAAAAAACAACTCAAAATTATTACCTTCAAATAAAATCCCTCTCAAAATGTATTTTCCTAGACAACAGCAAATATTTATATTGAATTAATTCATTCAGAAATAACGAAGTCAATCAGCTTTGGAAATGCATCCTTGTAAAGTATTCTAAAAGTGATTATAAAGCAATTTGTGAATCATTTTAACAGCGTTGTGCCCATAAGAACAGCAGTGCTGTATATCAGACCAATTGGTCTGTGGAGAAGGATTTCCTTGTTAATGAAGTGAACACCGTGTATGTCACCAGATTTACACCACAGCGGTCCTGTGATTCCCTGCAGTTGTAAAACAATGAGGAGGTGATTGGAGTAAATTACACTGCAGTTGTCAACCTCCACACTGCTCGCTGCCATTTCACAGCGTCTCTCTCTTACAAATTGTTTCTCTCCTGTTCTCTTGCTCACACATGTACAAACACAAAGTCATTAACCTCCCCCACTTACTTTATCATTGTATGACATTCCGCCTGCCACTTTTGTCAAATGTGACATGACCAACAGGCTACCAAGTAACTGTCATTAATTTGCCATTTTAAGTAGCATTTTTTTGGTCTATATTTTTAACATAAAAAAAAAAAAACTATCTTAAAATTACAACAAATATAAAAGATATACAATTAATCATGTCTCACAATGCTGATGTGCTCTCTTGGAGGTATGATGCATAAAAATGGTTCAAACTTTGTTTTGAGGATTTTTTTATTTTTATTTTTTGCTTTATTTTGAAGCATCGTAAGCAAGGCCACAACCTGATGATCTCCAGCCATGTTGTATAAACCACACGTATTGACCAAGGATATTTCATGTTTTGACTTGGATTTGTCAACTTATTTTCATGGTTTTTATATACAACTATTTTTCATTTAAAAGTACTTGGGGTGTCATCTGATAGGACAGTAGACAAGACTCGGTGGTGGAGCTTGTACAGAGAAAAGAGGTCAACTACGAAAAAGTGGGACACAGAGGGTTGAAGAGAGTCGACAGGAGTACAGGGAGATGAAGTATAAGGTGGAGGTAGAGGTGGCAAAGCTCAAACAAAAGGCGTACGATGATTTGTATGCTGAATTGGATGGCAAGGAGGGAGAGAATGACTTATACAGGTTGGTGAAGCAGACGCACAGCGATAGGAAGGATGTACGGCAGACCAGGGTGGTTAAGGATAGAGATGGAAATGTATTAACATGTTTCAGAAGTGCAATGGGAAAATGGAAAGAATCCTTTGAAGAGTTGATGAATGAGGAAAATGAAAGCGAACGGAGAGCATAAGAGGTGACCGTTCTGGGCCAGGAGGTAGCAAAGATTAGTGAGGCTGAAATGAGGGCACTGAAGAGGATGAAGAGCAGAAAGACAGTTGATCCTGATGATATACCTGCGGAGCTATGGAAGTGTCTAGGAGAGGTGGCAGAAGAGTTCTTTGACTACGGCATTCAACAGGATGTTAGTGAGTAAGAGGATGTCTGAGGAATGGAGGTGCTGAGTTCCAAGAATAAAGGGGACGTGCAGAGTTGTAGCAGCTACAGAGGAATAAAGCTGATGAACCATACAATGAAGTTATGGACAGAGTAGTGTAACCTAGACTAAGGACAGAAGTCAGCATTTGTGAACAGAAGTAGGGTTTCATGCCAAAAACAGAGTGCTTCAGATGCAATATTTGATCTGAGGATGATGATGGAGAAGTACAGAGAAGGTCAGAGGGAGGTGCATTTGAGTCTTTGTAGACCTTGAGAAGGCAGATGACAGGGTGCTGAGAGAGAAAATGTGGTATTGTATCAGGAAGTCTGGAGAAGTATCTAAGAGTGGTGCAGGACATGTAAGAGAGCTGTAAGCTCAGTTTTCTTGGATACTGAATTTAGCCTTTTCAGGCAGAAGAAAGTTGGGGAAAGCCCTGCTATCAGGCGATTGAGGGCTGCTTCTATGACTGAATGCTATTAAGATAATATAAAGCAAACAAAGATTCTCTCAGACCATTCACATGCTGCAAAACTCATGTTCAGTTCTCTAAAAATGCCTGGATGAGTCCCACAGTAATAGTGCTACAGAAAGCATACAGCCATCCCATATTTTACAGCCTTTACCAGTACAATTTGGGACATAATGGAACGTGTAACAACCTTTATTTGGCTACTTCAGCTAAAAGAGTTCTGTTAAGAAATCCAGATGTGTATTTTAATAATTGTATCATGGGCATTAGATGCCAGGAGAAAAGCATCCCTGGAAGAACATACCAGGAGCAGAAGAAGTGGGACGCAAGATGTAGGAGATGAAGAGTTAAAAAAAATGGTGAGAGACATGCAAATGCTAAGCAGAGGGGCAAGCGAAAAGGGAACAATGAGATTTAATTGCTTAAAGGGGAGGGGGGGAAGGAGGAAAAAAGGAGAAAGGTGCAGAATTTTAATGGAAAAGATGAGATGTGGGCAAATGCAACAGAGACGGATAGACAGCCAGAAATAGAATAATTAATAGGCAAAAACTGCAGGTAGAAAAATGTAGAGTAAAAAAAAAAACACAACAGGAGGAAATAAAAGAAAGGGACGTATGGTGTTCTTCACTTACTACATAATAAAAGAGGCATTATGCATTTCTCTCTTTTTCTCATCTTCCCGGGTGCGTGAGGAAGGGCATCAGGCGTAAAACTTGTGCCAAATCAATCCTGCGGCTCAGTCTGTTGTGGTGACCCCGAACGGGGAGCAGCCAAAAAAAGAAGTTAGTATGCATCTTCTCTTTTCACAGATATAAGTGCTTTGACCAGGTAAAAGCAGAGAAAGTATGGGAAGGCGGGGTGAGGTAGCAGATAGGGAAGGAAGGGGTAATGGACACAATGGAGACAAAAGGGGAGAGATGCTGGAACAGAAATTAAGTTGGACAGTAAGGAAGAGTGTGACAGAAACTCATTATCTAACAGGTGAGAAGACAGTTTCCTAGGTGATTTCACATGCAGAACCAAAATGGAAGATTTGCTGACACACTCTCCTGCCATTTCTGTGAGAGGAAAGCATTCAAGCTAAACTGCCAGTAAAGTTTAATTACTCAAAGGGCTTATCGCATTGCTCCACCTTTGTACACAATGTTGAACAAACAAAGTTCTGACCTTGAAAGTTTTGCCACGGGTGCAGTTAAAGCTAAACACTGACAAAAAGGGAACACACTTTCCCTTTATTAACTTCCTACATGCCCTTTAATGCAGCCAATGCACTAAACATTTGCTCCTATAAGCCTCACCATGTGTGTGCAACTGTGAAGCGCCTCTGTTTGTGGATGTTGTTGTTGAGCAACATGCGGCGAAGCAGTCGTGGCGAGTTGCGGGGAGAGAGACGAGGGGAGATGGAGGAGGGCGACCGGCGGTGTCCGCGTGGCCTCTCGGGCTGCAGCAGGTTCTCCCGCAGGATCTTCACCAGGTCTTCATTGAGGCCGGAGTGTTTCGGCATGGGGGGGACTGCCAGGGTGTCCTGGTGGGTCACCCCCATGCCTCCCTGTTGGGCCATGCCTACCCTGGCTTCACCACCGCGACCTCCACCAGCAGGAGAATGGATTAGCAGTGCACTCAGAAGATTCCCACACTCCTGCTTCTTCTCTGCCAGAGTTTAGCTAGAAGTCTTTTTTTTTTTTTTTAAAAATCCACAATTTCTTCTGATGATGAACCAAAAGAAAAAGACCTGTTTGCGGTTTCTCAGGCAAACACCTCCCTTTGTGCAAATGCACACAAAAGAATAAAAAAAATAAATAAATTATTATTTAAAAGAAGAAAAAAAAAGATCTGCAGTCCCTACTTTTTCATCTGTAACGGAGCCACAAGAATAATAGAGGCACTGAGCACTGCTGCCTTTGTCTGCTCTACACTGAATGTCTGCGGTGAAAGTGCAAGGGAGAAGATGAGGGTAGGATGAAAGAAGGCAAGAGGGAGGGTGGGATGCAAAAAGGCAGGGAATTCCATTCCAACCCTGTTTTCCTCCAGGTCTGCAGAAGAAGTGCACGCAGTCCAGTGAAATCGAGCTCTGCAAGAGTTTAACTGAGCCAATTCAGGCTATTTGAGCCAAGAGCAGCCCTTCCTCTGCCAGGTACAAAGCAGTGGGAACCTGTGTGACTTCATAGGTTAAAAAAAAACAAACAAAAAATGAGGGGGAGAGGAAAAGAAGAGAAAAGAAAACCCAGTCCAGTGTACCAAAAATCCAATAGGGTTGAGCAGAATTCTGATGCATCCAGTCGAAACAATTTTACCTTCCTTCCTTTCTCTCCCTACACACAGACTGACTGCTGACTGCAGTCAGTTTATAAGCTACGGATCCTTTAGAGCTGAGAAGAGCGTGAGCATGTGTGAGTGTTTGAGAGAGAGAGAGAGCGAGAGAGAGAGAGGGTGAGAGAGAGTGTGTGGACAGAGCAGAGCAGAAAAATCGTGAGGAATACAGAGAGAGGGGGAGATGGTGAGGGATGAGTAGACTGTGGTAAAATCCATACATATGTTAGAAAACAGAGGCGCAAGTTTCTATGAGGATGCATTTCTCAATGCTGCAAACCACTTTAAACACACCCTTCAGTTGCAGAGAACCATCTAGTAAAGCAAAATTCAAGTTCAGATTTGAGAGGACATCCAGGGTATATCCAGGTCCATCTTCTACAGATGTGCATTAATTTCACCCATTTTTTCATGGACCAACAGGATGGGTTCTGACCTGTTCCAAACAATTTACTGATATTTAGACCAGTACTACTGCACTAAAATGATGTAGTTATTAAGTTACTGCTTAATAAATGCCCATCAAGGAATTCCAGATATGCAGTTACAAAGATGTAAAAAAATAAAAATAATCACAGATTCTGGCTACACTTTACATTCCTGAGACGTAGGGAAACAAGACTAATGTTCTCCTGCTCAACACGGCAGCAGAAGAGCCTGTATGACTTCATTGCTAGCATCAGTAATGGTGTTTACATCCCCACAATACTGAAGCATCAACACAGTTTAGCGAAGGTTGACGGGACTGTAATTTGCTTTGCTTGTTGCTGCACTTCAACATGTTGATAAAGTTTTTTCCTCTTCAGCCACCTTGGAAGTGGTGCAGGGTTGGCGTTCTGGAACATTTCAAGAAGAATTTCAAGAAGAATTTTTACAGCAGATGACAGTCCACTGGCCATAATTTATGAAAATGGATACAAAAAGATTCACCCACTGCCTTACAAAGGGATCCATAAATGTCAATGACAGTGAGATGTTTATTCATAAGAATGCAAACACTTAAAAAAAAAAAATCAGACTAAAACTATCTTGTGAGAGCTGCTTTCTGCAGCCCTGATGTAACCGGTTCTTGCATCTAGTCCAATCAAAGTTCTTTTTTTTTTTTTTGGTGCCAGCACCAGTATTCCTGGCTCTGAATCTGTGCTTTCTCTGCAGCCATCTGTTGAAAAGCAAAAAACTGGTTCTAAGTCTACCACTAGCTCCAGGCTAGCACTGGAACAGATTTGGAGTCAAGGGAAAGGTGTTTGGATCCACAAAAATGTATTAAGCAAGACTTTACTCTCTTAGTTTATTATTCTATAACTCTGACCCACTAGTTTAGGTGAGTGAGTTGAGCAAGACTGAAAATCAGAAGCTATTTCATGGAAATGATGATGAGTCTGTAATCGGAAGACAAGCGGCCACCTGATATGTAGTCTGCCATCTCATTATAAAGTTAAGATTGTATTCTATTAAATATTAAACATTTTGCATCAGGTATATCATTACTTATTCACTGCATCTTGTGTGGTTTGAGCTGGGAAGCATTTTAAGTTTTAATGAAAAAATGTAGATGCCTCCAGTTTTATGTGATACCCATACTGACTAAAACATCAGGGAGCCTCAGACACCTAAACTTCACTTTTCTGCCAGACGAGCTATGAATCCGGTCCCAGTGTTAGTTGACTGAGGTGTGAACAGTAAGAGGCTCTGAGTGATACTAAAGGAAGAGCTGTGAAGGAGAGTTTCAGGTTTCATTCTTATCTTGATGAAGGCCGAATCACTGCTCACCAACCTGAATCAATGTGAATCTCTCTCGCTCTCTCTCTCTCTCTCTCTCTCTATATATATATATATATATATACATATATATATAAATTAGAACAACTGGTACTGATGTTACAATAGTTGTTGGACTCTGGGGATGTACAGTGAGTATTCCCAGTACATTATGTTATTTCAGTGAAGGACAGATACATTGTTACAAGTGATCATAATTTTCTATGATCACTTAAAGGAGATGAATGCCTTTAAGACTTCCTGCCTGTCTCCACTTCTTAGATGCTTTGTAAAATATATTCTTTTTCATAATCACTCCCCGTTGCTGTGCATGACGTCCATGAGCATTCCTCCCTGGTAACCAAGGGCAACATGGCTGGAAAGGAACAAGTGGATTTGCCAAGAGGTAAAAGACCGAGGAACAAGACAAAGCAAAGGGAAGCCATCTAGGAGATGAAAGTGAAGTGCACGAAGACATTCAAACAGATGCAAACTATGAAGACATGACATTAAATAAATAAAGAAACAAACTGGCAAGGCATCGACGGTAACAGTGCAGCACATGGAGAAAAAGATGCTTTACCATTGGATTCAAAAGCCATTAAAGTTTACAAGAGACTTCCTACACTGCAAAAACTGATTTCTAAGAAAGTAAAAAAAAAAATTGTTTTAAGACAAATGGTCTTGTTTTAAAAGCATACATCTCATTTAAGAATTCTAGCCAAGCATTTTTTTCTTACCCCATTGGCAGATTTTTTGTCTTTGCTTAATATAGGTCATTTTGACTAGATTTAAGAATACTGTAACCCTACATTCCTATACATACATATAACTAACGTTTTTCTGACAAGTCTGGAAAAATGCAAGATTGTTAAACACCAGTAAAATAAAAGGTCACAACATGTCACACATCAATTTTCTATACAGGCTATGTCTCATTTGTCAGATGTCCCTCATATCCACTGGATGAGCTGAACTCAGCTCAGCATGTAGATCTCCAATGCTGTTTTTTTTCAGCCCTTTGTCTCCTTCGTTTCTTGTGTGTCTCTTCTGTTCAATTCTGGTTTGTCTTATTGTGGTGCAAAAGATGCACCAGAGGGGATGAGTGACAGCTGAAAAAGAGGATAAAGTTACTCTAGAGGGAAATAGCTCATCACATTGCTAAAAATGAAAAAGAAAAAAAAAACCTTCTCAGATACATTCCCAGAAATATTGAGTTTCAAATTAAGCACTGAGTTCTTGATTTTTGTTGTCTCCACTAACAAAGCAAGACAATCGTTGGGGGAGTGTGGCTAATTGTTCTATTATTATTCTGCATCTATAGCCAGACTCGCAGTATTTTAAATATATTTTTGTAACTGATACAGGGAACAAGTATTCTCAGGTCTTTCATGTAATAACTTTCACTATTCCTCTATTTTTCCGTGGCTTTCCTTTGGAAATCAGGTATAAAAATAAGGTTGTCCTGTCTGGTCCTCAGTCTGATAAAAGCAGTGAGCTACTGCACTCAACCTCAAATTATCCACAAATAATTAAATAAAAAAGTTCTGCAAAAAATATATTGCGTACTTAAATGCCGATTAGGTTTAGAAAGTAGAACCTTAAAACAGCGCCTACTGCACCATATTCTTCTATCACTCTTTTTGCTATTTCATCCATCCATCAGTCTATTAATTTTTAAATGAATGGACTTGTTTTCTGACCTTTGATTTTGTATATTACAAATGTTATGAAGTTTTGTGTTTCACTTTGTCCATATTTTATGTTGCAGCCTTATTCCAAAATGGATTGAATTCATTTTTTTGTCCTCCAAACTCTACACACAATACCCCATAAGGACAACTTTTTAAAAGAAGAAGCTTTTGAGAGATTTTTTAGCAAATTTATTCCAAATAAAAAACTGAGAAATCACAATATGCATATTTGTGGTACCGTATGTGCCTACTTGTATAGTGAGCTGGATGTTAAATAGCCCATTCAAGTGATAAGTCATTGTGTGGACGTATGAATATGAAAGGAATGAGCTCAGATCTGTAAAAAGGAGTACAGAAAACAAATAATACCCACATGCAATGGAAATTGAGTATGAGACAGATACACAGAACAGGCAGAAGTGGAGCACAATAATGGCATTGCAGATCACTAGATCAATTCTTCAACCTCATCTCATCAGTCATTACAATTATGCATGCTGCCATGAGAGACTGACTGTCAAAAATGAAGGAAAAAAACTATATCATTTCTGACTCCACGTAATTAAAACACTTTTCATCCTCCAGGTATGTAGAAACCCCATTGTTAAATCTGTTTCACAAAAGTGAGGAAGTGTGTGGTCTCTATCTCACATAGTAATTTAAAATTTAAGAGGGAGAGCTGCATTTCATTTTAATAACCTTTCTATGTAATTAAAACCCTTTGCAAAATAATTGTATTCATTGGGAGTAAGGAGCCTTTTTTTTCCCATACTGGTGTTCAATGTTTTAGCGCATAAACAAAATGGCAGTTTGTGCTCTGACCTGGTAACAGAGCTGTGCCCATAGATGAATAAATGTATATTTGCAAGAACACTGATGTGGACAAATCATGATCTGAATGAAATCATCTTCTGCTTCTCCCCCTTCAGGGGTTGCCAAACCGAATCAGCGAATCTTTCATTACATCCATAAATCTCCACGTTCCAACTTCATCATCCTTTATCTGGCAAAATCTTTTCTATATTATAATTATTATTCTTATTTAAGTTTAATACATATATAAAAATTTAGCATTCTCCTCAGAGGGGGAAACTTGATGAACTAAGAATAAGATGTAGTAATTTGAATGAACCATGCAGAGCGATGAAAGTATTTTTTCTTTTACAATGACGAGAATCTATGAAATATGGAATCTGAGTGGTAACTTAAGTACCTTACATTCATATATCGTGTCAAGTAGGGTTAAAGGATTTCAGTCAGTAAATTTCATTGAGTAAAAAACAAAAGCTCTATTGTGAAACTTGTGTGACTTTTGCAGAAAATGTAAATATTGTTCAAAGGCCAATTATTAATCCCAGTTTGGCTACATTTAAATAACACTTCTAAATTTTCATTAAAGGAAAATTTGAAAATTCTTGTGCACTTTGTGAGCTAATGTTCATTCATTCAGAATTAGAGTTTGCCATTACTAGAACTGGAAATTTTAAGAATATTTGAGTAAAACCAATGTTGTCAGTACATCTCTAATTACTGTTGTGTCAGGGGGCCAAAACAATTATCACACAAGTAAAGACATGCTCTGTAATCAGCAATTTGAAGTAATAACCTCAGCTTATTTGGAATTAATTAACAGCATTTAAGCATTGTATATGCAACTGCAATGTCACAGGAAGTCAGTAAAGAATAATATTTCTTTTTATACGTTAAAAATGTCTGAAGAACCAGTTACTGCATACAAACACTGTGACATTTGTTGTTTAAATTCTGCTCCACAGAACATGTAGATACTTTTGTCCCTCAAATATAAAATAATAAAGAGGGTAAAAACTTTTTTTTTTCTGTTTAATTCTATGAGCAGGGTATTAGCCAGGATAAAGAGATGATACATGCAAGTTCAACCAGCTAATCTGCATTTAAGCTGAGTGCCCCATATATAAAAGGCTTAATCTTTATATGTGTCTTTTAATATACAAAAAAAGTAGGAAAAGTATGAAATCCTTTTGATTGGAAAAAAGGGGGTTTATGCCTTTGGAGCTCAGTCACATAGCAGGTATCCTATTTTCCTCCTTCAGAACAAAAAATGAAGGCAAATCTGTTATGTTAAAAAAAAAAAAAAAAAAGTAGGGAAAAGGCTTGCCAAGTGAAAATAAAAAGAAAATGTTCCTTTTTGAAAAATTAAAAAAAAAAAAGGTTGCAAGATGCAGAGACACAAAACAAAGAAAAGTTGGCCAGGATACAGAGGAAAAGAGTTAATGAGGTGTACTGTCAAAAGCTTGTGTTTTGCTTAAAACTACTGCAAGCAATTTGTTATTATAGAAGCTCTGACAGCATAAAGTGAATGGAAAAAAAATAAGAACCTTCGTTTTTAGTAAATAGATGCCAGGGAACTGCATGTGACGAGTCTCTGTAGTCTCTTTACATCCAAGTGGTCACACAGGAGAGAGTTAGCACACAGCCAAATATTTCACAATGCTACCCTGAGATCCCAGATGACAGGAGAAGTTCATATTTTTGTTTCCATTTTGTTGTGAGACCCAATAAGCTTGTTTGTGTCCAATTATGGAAAGGTTGTTGAAGGCTGTTATCCTTCAGAATGGTAAATGTGACCAAGAGTTGGGAAATGGGAAAGGGAGAAAGGGCAAAACTCGGAGCAAAACTGCAGCATCTTTATAGTGATGATTAATCAGGTCCCTGTCGCCTAAGTGAACGCAAACTTTAATGACCCAGAGTTATTACAGGAGAGGGATTTTTACCGCCCAAATGCTGTTGAAGTCACTTCAGCGTAATGAGGAGACCCATTATACAATCCACTGGGGTGGTGCTGCGGAACTTGGCTAAAAGCCCCAATATGTACATATGAGAATTGTCCAAACATTTAACTTCAGAAGACCTTAATCACAGATTTAAGTGAGGTTATGCCCCCCATACCTCTTACATCCCCATTGTGTCCGGACATACTAACTTCATCTTGCACCATGTTACTGCAATTTTCAATCTATAAAAGTGTTCCACATCTATTTTTGAACTTAACATCACAGCTGTGATGTGCAGGAAATGGTTCAATCCTCTCAACTATGAGAGCAACCAGATGGATGGATGGATAGATGGATGGATAATACCATCCACCCATGTTAACGCCAATGTGTAAAGAGTAGAATTTACTGAAATTAATTGTTCAGCATAAACACTAATAGCATAAACCAGTGTAATGCTTTGCTTAAACATGCTGTTAACTGAAAATTGCTTTCATAGGAATGCACAGTAGCTTGATATTTATAAACTGTTATATAAAAAAATATTTAAGACATTGGACTTCTCATGTTTGATCTTAATCTTTCATAAAGAAAAAGAAAACTCTGTATTTCACAGTCCTCAGAATGCAATTTACTTAGTCAAAGATGCGATTACTCTGTCTCTGCTTTTCCATAAGAGAGAGGGCTGTTTTCAATAAAAACCATTTACCACCCTGCTGTGTTGCTTTAATTAAAGTAATTACTCTCTGGAAGAGCAGTACCAGAAAAAAATAAATAACCACAGACATGATCACTCTATCACAAATGAGCAATGGCAGTCTTTAAATGATAGCTTGCTGCAGACTTCCACATTCAAACCAGGCTTTAACTTGTCTTGTAAAGGCATTATGTGAGCAATTAGCATAAAACACACTCAACCAGTGGCAATTTAACCTACTGTTAAACAAGCAACTTATACACGCTTCTGAGTGCAGTCAAAAACATTTTCTTTTTTTTTTCATATATGACAAATATGGCATTTTCTATTAGTTTTGATACAAAATGACATGCCAAAAATGCATTTGGTGCACATGCATGCTCTTTCAGAGAGCTGTCATATTCATAATCTGATGCATGAATGTGAACTGTCAAATCAGATCTTTACCAAATCTGAATTTTATCAGAACTCGACAACGTGGCTCGTAGTGTGCATGTAGCCTTAGGTCATAGAAAAACGAGCGGTTTTCAGTCAGGGCTTCCTAATGTCATGTTTTTATGAAGGTTTGTCCACATACACTGCCGGTCCAAAAATAAATAAATAAAAACCAGCACCTGGATTTAATTAAGCAAATAGGTAGGAGCCTCCCATTGGATAATTACTGCATGGATGATTATGTTTTAGCAGCCAATAAGTTATTTTACCATGATTCATGCAGTGAATAGCTTCTCATTTCTTAAACAACCATTTTGGAAGACACATCCTGTGGACATGGAAAAGATCTTAATCTGTTTCTGAAGGGTCAAATTATTGGCATGCATCAAGAAAAGAAAACATCTTAGTTTACAGCTGAAACTACCAACATGGAGTTAATGCGTCCAACACATTATTAAAAAACTGGACTTGAATTATTGAGGAATAAATGTGGTCAGAAAAAAAATATTTGGTGAAATCAAATCATAAAAAACAAGAGTAGAAGTGTTTGTGTGTTTATTAATGAACGTAAGAGCATTCCATATTCAGTGTGAAGGGAACTCAAGGGATTGGGACTAAACAGCTGTGTAGC
>JBAMYA010000024.1:5419937-5433815 GCA_037176975.1 Arrhamphus sclerolepis | reverse complement strand
GTTACTGTCAAATATGTCCTATATGTAAGTGTGGTGTGGGTTTTTATTTATGTTAAGTTAATGCATCTGGTAATAAAACTGCTTTTGATTTTGAACATGAAAAAATATCTGTCTTACACTAGAAAAGAATAGCAAGAAACAGTAGCTTTAAAAACAATCAGATAATTATTGAAGAGAGCATAAGATCTCTGATAGAGACAGGAGCAAACGATTCAACTGACCTCATTAAGATACTTTTTAAAGAGGGTGCATCTCCAAAAAAAATGAATCTTTGTAATTATCCTGCATACCCTGTTCATTAGTGTCTGAGAACACTTTTGTCTCCATAGAGAGGAAGAAGAATAATGTTATCAACAAATCTTTCAGTTTTTATCTATAGCCTAAATGACAAAATGAAATGGATGCGAAGATCCATTCCTTTGTTAAACTGCTGTTTTACTCATAGCTTTTCCTTGATTCTATTTTTTTCATATAATACGAGTAATTTAACAAGAAAACTGTATATATTAAGTTTTACGATCCAAGAACAAGTTTCTGATTTATTGATGTTGATTTAAAAGTAGAGTATGACACATGAGGTGTCAAATACACCGTGTGATGTGCAATCTGCATCTACAGATCAAGCTTTCAGCTGTCTATAGATGCAGATTGCAGCAACTGGCCTCCAAAGTCCTGATGTGAGCAACATTATGGTCTCAGATTTTATTAATACATATTTTTCTTATATGAGACAGCACATGTGAAAAAACGATGCTTCCTGTTGACCGCAGAACTGAACTGACAACAGAAAATGAGGGAAAAAAATAGTTTCTTTTAAATTTTAGACCTGCAAAGATTGATAATCCTTTTTCTTTTTTTTTTAAATAAGATCATTTCCAGTGGTTCAACCTCACTGTAATAATAATAAGCCAAATAAATGGCAAACACTGGTGGTTCACATTAAATCTCCCCATCCCTGATGATGGATTAAAGAGGCAGAGATTGCTAGACAATGTAAAGAGGTCTACTAATGACTGTAATGGGCGCTATCAAGACCAGCGTCTCTATTCTACCTCATAGATGAAATCCATTTCCTGTTAATAAGGATATAGTAAAAGGTCTGCTGTATTAGCCTGTCAAATCCTCATAGTCACATGAACATCACAAGTCACAATCTTTAACTTCTGCTGCAATAAAAAACTAAATCCTCGTCTGCTTCAAGTTGTAGTGCAAAAGCAAGTGTCTTCAGAAAATTTACCTTTGTCATTCTTAAGTATTCAAGTTCATGGCAGTGAGACCAGAAACCACTCTGATACCACAAACTACCACGCATCATTACGCTCTGTTACATTAACATTTAGATGAATCAAATACGTGCTAAAATCCTAGCTATACAGTATGTGTAATTGAAGCTCATGTAGTTCTCCTTCATATGAACGTGTCTGCATTTCTGTTGAATTTCCAGAGATTCCCACATGAATTAGAAATCATATTAGTTTTTTTACGGAATGTTGACCTTTTGGCCTGACTGGTTATGAGCAGCGTGTTTCTGCTTTTAGCTCCTCAAGCTTAAAAGGGAAAATAAAGCAAAAATTCTTGGATGAATCACTTGAATGATGATTGCTGCAATAAAACAGTGTTTAATTCAGGGAGGAAAAGAAAACGGTATTGTCTTTTTTTTTTCCCCAAAATGTTCTAATCCATCTCTACGCTACCGATGACCAATGAATTATGCATGGCATGCCATATGGGCTGTTTCTTATTTTCTCCTCATCTCAAAGAAACAATGCAAAATGCAAAATGCAAATTACAAATGACCTTGCAGTGCTCTGGGGATGTAACAGTGTTCACCACGAAAGTCATGGTGTGTTGTTTTCACTTACTTACAAATTTTTCATTTACTTTATGACTGCCATGCCATCAAAGCTATCTGATGGATAACAAAAGAGATATTAGAGACAAATTCATCCTCCACATAACCATGTGACAACAGGGGTTTCCATGATATGAATATAGGAATGAATACCTAAGTGCACAGAACAGACAGCTGCTCAGGAAAACCGTACCTCCAGAGGAACTGTGGGTCCGTGGGTTTACACAATTTGATTAAAAGCAAATTTCTAAGTCTGCACCAAGATATGCAAGATAAAGTATGGCAGGTACTTCATCTTGCAGTTACAGTTTTGTAGAGGGACTGAGTAAAAAACTGATTTTCCTACTGAACTAATGCAGCCAAGTTCCCCATCCATCCTTCTACTATGCCAGCTTTATCCCACAAAGGATCCCAGAGATCTGGAGCATATGCCAACTAACACTGGGTGAAGAGTATAGAACACCCTAGAAAGGTCAAATGTCGCTGGTACCACCAGGTGGTGGGAATGAACCAAACTACTTGCGACCGTATAATGAATAAAATGAAACACTACTGCCAGGTTCCAGTAAAATGAGTCAGATAGTGTGAGATTAGAAGTGACTGATGTGTATGTAACATGCAAATCTAGTGCCCACTATAGTGGTCAAAACGTTCTGTTTAGAACTTAAGTCAACAGAGGTCCAGTGCGCACGCTGCCACACAAAGCTAAAACTATTCTACTACAACTATTTGCAGCCATCTGAGAGCTAAGCTTTCGACAACATCTCCATGTGCATCCACACATCAACAGGTAGTCACACATCCAGATAAAGGAAGTTTTGCTGTTAAGAGATGCAATTCTGAGTTAGCTGACAAATTGTTGGAATTCCCAGTCATCCACAAACTGCATTATTAGTTGAAATGTAATTCTAAGCCAACATATGTACGTGAATGACCATATATTGCATTTACTATGGACACATTAATGCTGGACTGACTCTGTCCAGGCAAAACTGTAAACTGGAACATCCCCAGTTCCGGTCTAGCTAAGAGCATTTGCAGCACATCATTCACCAGTCACCTCTCACATCTCTCAATTTTTGTTTAATCATCTTCAAAATATCTATCATAAATCCTAAGAAAATATACCTAACTTTGAAATTTGAGTACCAAAATAAATTCGGTACACAAAGAAAAGGAAAAACAATACAAAACTGACTTATTGTAAACATTTACGCATGGTTAAAGGAAACTGGTAATTCAGGTGGAAAAGGTCCATCACATGGCTGCTTTCACATTTGATAACTGGAGCAGGCTAGTTCAGTGTATGGCAGACTTTCAGATCAGAGCTGACAGATGACAGGAGACACGTGACCCTAAGAGGCTCATCATTCCTGAAGATGCTGACAGAAGATGAAAAATCAGGAGACATAAGCATGTGTGAGAGGTGGAGAGGCATGAGGACAAAAAAAGAGAGCTGGTTAAAAAAAATAAAAAACAAAGATGGAATAGCTGTGATGGTATGAGCTGATTTGCAGTAAGCAACATTATTTGCAGTTGCACGTCATAAAATCAAGAGACAAAATAGAGAAAATATATCACAGGAGAGCTGGAACTAAAAAGGAAAGACAGTGATTTGGTGGGGGAGTGGGGGTGGGAGGGGCGGTGATGAAAAGCTGAGGAGAAAAATAAAAGCTAAGGAAATGAATCACCATGCACATTTAAAAGTTTGAGTTTTGAACCCTACGTTACCATATAA
Source organism: Arrhamphus sclerolepis (assembly GCA_037176975.1). NCBI lineage: Eukaryota > Metazoa > Chordata > Actinopteri > Beloniformes > Hemiramphidae > Arrhamphus > Arrhamphus sclerolepis. The sequence goes on along the minus strand of JBAMYA010000024.1, from coordinate 5,430,225 downwards.
GGCTCCTTTCAGTGCACCGTGACATATGAAACCCTCATAATGCTAAAGGAACCCCGTTTTACTGTTACTCTATTATCTCTGGCATGTGGTGCACCGCAGCCACTGGATTGTGTCATATGTTTACACTATGACATCACTGAATGTGAGACTGTAATTTCAACTTGACACTGAAAAAAAATGTGTAAAGAGGAAAGCTCAGAATTGACCATTTAGAATAATAACAGATGAAATTTTGTCCTCCCACATTTAATTCTTACATTATAATTACATGTCCATGTCCATTTGATCAGTAATTTTCTTTATTACCTGAAAAGTGGAAACTTACCACACCTCTGTTGTCAGATATCCTGTTGTTAAATATTAGCTAAATAAAACCTGAACATTTTTTACTATGAGGACATTTTGTATACTGACATCAACTCAACTCTCACGTTTTTTTTTAATAGTTCTCGTAAAAGCTTAGCTGACACAACAGCAATATTCTGACAGGAATGCTCAATAACTCTGATCTGCCTCAAAGCAATTAGCAGAACCCACACCAGACCAGTTGCTCTCTCAGATCCAGTCTTTATCACCCTCTTGAGTGTAATACGATCAGAAGACCAAAGCCTGCCAAAAGCTGGGGGAATCACCCAACATCAAGCAGTCAGTCTGGAGATGCTTTGGCTTGCAGCCTCCTACAAGGCTGTCCTTCAAAAACGGCTTTCATGCATTTTATCAGCCAAGCAGATGACCAGTGAAGGGAAGAATGCCTGGGGAGAGCTATGAAAAGCAAAAGTCTGTTTCCACTGGTTAAAAACATTCTCTCTGCTTCATATACTACTTCGCTGCAGCTCTGCTCCCATCTGAGATTCACCATTTTAGCACAGCTCGTCTCCACTAAGGACAATAATATTTCCCTAGAGAAAGTTACACAGAGTGGTTTGTGATATCGGCTGAATATTGGTTTTGATGGATGGATACATTCTCTGGTCAAAACCCACCTAATCTTCCATCAACAGTGATGCACAACAGTGAGTGTATGGATATATTAATTTCCCCAGTGGTTGCACTGATTCCACTGATACTTTTTAATGTGTTGTGATTGGACATAGATGGATCACACCACATTATTGTTAATGACAATAGTAATACTACTACTGATAATAACACTAATAATAAAGTACTATTATTATTATTGTTTCATATGAATTAATAGCTACAACTACTACAAAGTGGGCTGACACTGGTTCATTTGCTGGAACTGGCACACATCCACAAAGTCTAGGAAACAGTCTTTAAGGCCACCACACAGATGCTATTGAGACACATAATTTTGGTATGATGCTGGAAGAGACTCTAAGCAGTAAATCAACTTTTTCATTTATTGTGTTTTTTTCCCAACCTTTTTTAATGAGATAATACCTTTTAAGCCAATATAATCTGACACTTTCCCTTGAATGTACAGTAGTACACCATCTCCAAATCTTTCCATCTGCACTCATCTATCAGCAAGAAAGCTATAGTCATATACCCACTGTTGTTTTTGCATAAAAAAAAAAAAAAAAAAACAACAAAAAAACACCACCGCTACACATGTAATGGAACTTTCTCAAAGTTATTTTACATTCAGATACAGCTGAACATCAAAACACAAACACGGTAATTCTTTAAGTAAGAGCGAGACCCTCCTGCTAGTGTCACACACAAGTATAATTTCTAACAATTAGAGTGCATCAACCTCAGATTCTATCTTTTTGTTTTATGTATTTTTTTACTAAATATAACCCACAGCAACAGTCTTTAATATCCTTGGGAAGAAGAAAAAAATAGAAGAAAATAAAATCACATGTACTTTCAATTACGAGTAGTGGAACGTACTGGATTTTTATTATAAGACCTATTTCCATCAAGGCTGAAAATGTTCCATTCTTTATAAACCTCTCATGTAACTTAAGGGTCACATCCAGCCATAACCGATTTCCCAGTAACGTAAAACAATAAAGGGAAATGTGGAGGTCAGTGCCCACAAGTTTTTTAGAAAGGGTTTTTACTCCTTCAGCATAGCTGTATCACAGATCGCAATAACTGACACAATGACTATAAACCAAAGATGTGCAAACTGAATCTGATGGAAGGTTTTATGGTTTCAGCTAAAATATTTGGTTATATTCCATACAGTGAAAGATCTGCAGTCATGTTGAACTCTCCTCTTATCATGCATATGCTAAGTCTCATGTTAGTGTACTTTAGGGAAGTCATTTTACAGTCATGTCAAAAAGAATATTACACCCTCTTTAATATATAAGCTTTTATGCATCCAGACAAGATATCCTCAGAAAGGTCTTAAAATGAGCTCAATACAACCTCAGATGGACATATTATGACATATTTCACCATCCTCATCATCCTCATTACAATCCATACCATATTGCAAACCAAGCATCAAAAATAGTTGTGCTGTCATGCTATTTTTGGTGTAAGGAAACTTCCTCCTGGCAATCCTTCCAACTGTTCAACCTCCATCTCGGTGTATTACCATGAACATTTTTCATATTTTCTCTGAGCATTGAGCAGACTGACCTTTGGGCGGAGTTTCTGGGATGTGGAATCCTGTGACTCTTGATAACTGTCTTAAATGTTTTCAACTTATGAATAATCATTCACTGTAGAATGGTGACGCTCCAAATTGCACAGAAGTTGGTTTATAACTCTCCCTGAGCAAATGGCTAAAATTACTTTGTAAGTAAAGTCCTACATTAAATAAAAGCCAACTCCTGGCTTCCTCTGCTTTTACATTTATTGTGCACCTAATGTACCTTGAAGGTTCAAATAACAAAGAGGCTTTCAGTACTAGATAGTGTGTCCAGCACAACGTGTACAATGATCCAATAGTGGTGGCTTACTCCTACTTTTGATACATGCGCATTATATTTATGCTCAGTCTTCTGTCTGAATGAGTAGGTCAATGAGACCTTGACACCGACCTAGCACTCTAGTAATTATGAAATAAATGACAAAAGTTACAATACATTACTCATGACTTATAACAATACACAAGTTAGATGATATTTGATGTTGATCCCTGATAATGAAAACTTCTATGACCGTGTTCACTGGCACCTTTGGACCTCTTTCATATTTCTGGGGTTGCGGCTAAAAGCCAGATGTGTATTGTTACAATGCAGCAGAAACCTATGCAGTATGACTGTGATTCTGGCTGTGACTGGTTTTATATATAGCCACATACCCAATAGCAGTCCCTGCTGTGCTCATGAACACCCCTGGGATCTAATGACATGGCCAGAGGGTTACGCTTCGTTCTGGTTAAAAGCTTCTCTCTGGTATTGCCATTGAGAGAATGAGGACTGCAGAGGGGTAAAAAAATAAAAATAAATAAATAAATAAAACTAGAGGCTGTTAGAAACAATACAGAAATGGGGGCAGCTTGGTAGGGTTTCCAATATGCTGTACGAGGCTAAATATCCAGATACAATGCCCTCCATCATTTGTTCTTTAGATGTTACAGTGGATTTTCTTTTGACATTTGGCCATCATCCTACAGGATCACAAGATCTTAAATCTTGCAACAATGTTAAAAAAGAAGAAAATAAATCAATCCTCCTCTTCACTCGTGTATCTAAAGATAAAGAAAACCCCCTGCAGTGTCCCTATGGCAGGAACAGGCAAGCAGTAAGAGAGGAATGGGAGAGATGCCATCTCCTCATCAAATGATGCCCCAGATTTTTACAGAGGTCTCGTAGAAGCCTTGAGCACCGGGGCTGGCCTAGACTGTGACACATTTGGGTGATGTGTTTCACCTTGGGGCTGCCGGACCTTGCACCAGATCAGCCACTCAGACAGATACAGAGTTATCACCAGATGTCTCAGGCAACATTTTGCTGTCTCTCTCTGTACACAAGACTGATATTAACTGCAAATATTCAGCAAGTGGCTGGCAATCCCTATTAGTTATCTACTGAGACAGGGGCTCAAAAGTTGTTTGGATCTGCCTCATAAGCATATATGTCATGTTTACCTCACTTGCGGACGCAAGTTGATTGCTGAGATATTCATGTGAAGACATGTGACCTTCTGCTGTCTTGTTAATTTGAACGGCCAATCAAAAGCGGGACTTTAGTGTAAAACAGCACATGCATCACACACCAGCACAGAAAATGTAAAAGCTCCTTAAAACTGCAATGTTGTCGAGCCTTGAAGGGACAGAAGCTTTCTTTCTTTTTAAGTAGTCAAAGCATGGCTTCATGTTTTCAATGAAAAGCTTTTATACAAAGATACACCATTAAATGTCAAGCGAGCTTAGACACTGGTTAAGGCAAACTATTACAAGAAATGCCTTTATGGGAAAGTAGATGTTAGAAATATATATTTATGTACTAGCAGGCTTTTATAGATCACACACGACTTGGCAGAAGTTGTTTTGATCTTGTGCAAAGGCTACTGTGCTAAGTGTTTGGCAAAATATGTGCAACATACAGCCACCTCCATTGTTCTTGTAAAATATGCACATTTTAGAATCATGACAGGATTCTACATTCATGCCCTGAATGCATCTGCCAACATCCATAACACATGAATGCTACTGTTTATTGTTGTGGCAAAAATGATAAAATAAGAATAACTGTCACATAAAACACCCTACCACTGTACATGAAAAAAAAATCTAATAAATAAATGACCCTTTTGACAGCAAATTATGTTATGCTGGAGAGCAATGGGCCTTTTACATAATGAAGCTCCTGTGTGAAATTTGATTTGTCTCGATTAATCTAATTGTAGCCTAATTTCCCATCTGAAGCAAATGCTTTGACTGATCCTCAGCGCACTTGAACTGCATGGGTATGTTTTGTTGTTTTTTTTGTTTGTTTTTTTTACATTTCAGAATCAATTTAAACCACTTTGTACTCTCACTCCATCTCCCCAGCTTCTCCTCTCAGTGACAGGGACCATTCTGTCTGTCAGCAAAGAAGCCTGGGCGCTTTCTATAGCTGACTAGTGACCGAAGCTGCAGGGGAGTATCACTCATCCAAGACTGCGTTTACAGGAGAAGGAGGAGGAGAGCAAAGACGCAAGCGAACTGTTTGACAGAAACTTACATCCGCGGCAGTCACTTATGCCAATGAGTTGAGGTGACCTTCTCAGATTTCATTACACTCTAGCTTTTCTTTTCTCTCTCCCCCTCTCTCTCTCTCTCTCTCTCTACCTCCCTCTTCTTCTTTCCCAGAACAAGTGAGTAATTAGAGCAGAAACATTTCCCCACACACCCTGGCTGTCTGAGTGCAAAGCTACTTTTGTGTCCATCTGTGTGCAGACGGACTTCACAAAACTGGTGTAACTGCCAAGCTTTACTGTCAGCAATCAACTTAAAACTCTAATGTGCAAGTAGCAAGTGAAGTCCCAGCACTTGTCATAGGTGTGCTATTATTATCCATATTGTCATATGTAGTGACTCAGATTTGTGTGTCATTCCAGAGGATGCGCTCAGTGCAGCTATAGACCACCCTCCCTTCCCACACAGTGAACACTGTTAGAAATTGAACTCTTGGCTATTCAGAGACACAAAAAGTGGCACAAATCCTTCAGTACAAAAAAATTACTGGCTTAAAAACAGTGTTCAGAATACAGTACAAAATGTTGTTTCCCCTGACCTTACTCTAACCAAAGCCAGCAAATTACTTCCAGCAATATTTTTGACATTGTGCAAAAAATATAGTGTGTGCTCTCTATATGAACCAAAACATAAATGATTGTATTAACTCTTCACCCTCATCTTGATATATTGCCTATGTTACATTATATGTTATATTGCCTATGCCTTGTTATATTGCCTATATTTTCTAAATTGACTTGCTAAAATAACCCATGCTCTTCAGTATAACACACACTGTCCTAAATTACCAGTTTAAAGCTTCTCGTTTAACAAACTGAAAAACAAAATCTTACGAAGATGCTAAGAGAAGTGATCTGCTCTTAGGACGTTCATGTTGGATCAATTTCTTTTTCTTTTCTTCTTTTTTTTTTTTACCATTTACGCCATCGACTCCCCTTTTAACCAACACAACGTAGTAAATGTTTGCACGCAGTGTTGAAAAAAAGAAAGAAAGAAAGAAAAAGTGATGCAAAACTGATGCGGAGTCTAAAGAATCCAACAAGACGCACTATAAACGTCTCAAAGTTGGGTCTAAATACGAGATGATTAAAAAATAAAATAAAAGACTTGTCCGCTGTGGCGCGTCAGCCAGGCTCACAACGCCCATCTTCATCGAGGGAAATTAAAGAAAAAGAAACCTTTGTCCTTACCGTCGAAGACCTTGAAAGGACGACGGCCACGACATCCTGGATTTCTTCAGCCCGGGTCGGTGCCCCGTGTCCACTGCGTAACTCCGGTCCATGTTCCTCGGGTTGAGGTATCTCTCGGTGTCCGAAAAGCCTCTTTGTCTCACTCGGTCTGTCTTGCGCACTACCAGCGCGTGGTGGAGCGGAGAGAGCGTCGCCTGGTTCTGCTGCCTCCACAGATGTTTGGGCGCCTTTGCACTCACGCCGGCGACCAGAGACGCAGTCCCTACTTTCCCACAGGCAGGTTCCATCTTCCTGCTCTTAAAACATACGTTTTTAAATAAAAATGTACACTTTTGGATCACTCAGTTGGAATGACTGAGGAGATGGGGAGGGGAAATTTGGACACAAATTCAGGTGTTTAGAAGAATAAAAATGAAAGAAAAAAAATTCAAAAGAAAAGATTGAGGGAGGTTTTTAAAAAGTTATTCTTTCTGTGTGTTTCACGTCCAGTTTGTCTTTTGAAGCTCACGTGAGGAGTTGAACTCCATCAACTTTATTGCCAGTGTCAAGAGAAAAAACAAAGGCAAGAGCCAAAAATAAAGCCATTTACGCATTACGAGCGTAAACCTCAATGTAAGTGCGTTTTGGACAGGGGAAAGTGTCCCTGACTGAGGCTGCGAGGAGGAACTAACAGAGTCCGGTCTCCATGTGATCCCTGCTTTCTCCGTGCACACCCATCCCTTGCAATTGCCTGAAGTTGCTGCTGACAGATGTCCAGGACAGAATAATGCGCAGGAGCGGAGGATTTAACCACTATTTTTGCAAACTTCTGAGCATGAAACCATCCACACATCCCAACACCGGTCCTCTTGGCTCGGATGCCCTGCTGGAACAAGTGCCGAGACGGGATATAGGCAACAGGAGTATTCATAAAACATGAGGGTCCCACCCAAAGCACCTCCCCTGCAATCAAAGGGTGAAAAGCAGGATGTGGGAGTGGGCAGAGATCAGATAGACAAACCAAACAGTTAACTAGTTCATTCTAAAAGATATTACATAGACTGGATAAATAAATAACAAAAAAGTATTAGGACACTGAGTTTACTTTCACTGTAATTAATTAAAGAGAGTGATTTTAAGATTAGCATCTATGCCTGGAGTGCAAACACCCAAACCAGCTGGTTAAATCTTTCCTGGTGTTCTGTTCGTCATTAATTCTGGGGGAAGGGGACTCCAGTGCAGCCCAAGACCATTACTCTGGAAACTAACTGTGTGGAGAATGTAATCTCACCTGCTTTCACAGCAGAAAATGTAATCTTCTCCGAAACAAGGTAAGTGGAAGCAGAAGTGACACACAAGTGTGATGGTGGCAGGGCAGCACAAAGAGCAAAGGAAATGGGAGCATATTCGTGTCACGCCTGCACACATGATGGGTCATGGATGGACTTTGCAATGGTCCACGTCTACAAGTCAACCGTACTCTTGCTGGGATGCACTCATGACAACACAGAAAGCAGCACTGGATAACACGCATATTCAGAGCTTAATTTATGTATTTATTTCACTTTTTCCAATTGCTTAGCTCATGCGCAATTAAATAACATGCAGTGGAAGTAATCTTCCCCCCAAAAAAACCTTAATCCCCCCCCCCTTTTTTTTTTAATTACAGAACATCTTTCATAAATGTTTGTCACCGGACTTAATACTTTTGTAAACATCACACACAATTGCCTTTAATTTTATTCTATGTACTGTTTTAATGTGATTCCCACTTGTGTTTTCTTTTCTGCTTAATCTGAACGTAACTGTTGAACTGGAACAATAGGATAGTGCAGTCAATAATTACTGATTCCACCTGACTGCTCCAATACTGATCTCATTTAACAGGGCAGGTTATCAACCACACTTCACTGATTCACATTAGCTAGTTTCTTAGTCACAACAGTTTAATAAACCTTGCAGAATATAATTACAATTGACACAACTAGAAAAACATTTTATGTATACGTTTTCCTCCATATAAAGTTATGTTTGGTTGCAGCTTGATGATCCTTCACGCATAGGAGAATGAATACAATCAGTTCCTCACAGTGAGCTGTTGAGAAATGTAATTAAGAGAGGAAAAGCTGCACTTGTTTCGGATAAGTACCAGGGAAAAGGGAATATGTATGTCTGAATATGTGTCTACGGGAATCTATTTACATCACACACAGGACTGTGATGACATTCAAGTGTTTGGGAGATCAATACAATAGCTTTCTTTGATCAGCTATTGAGTTAATATCCAGCACCTTTATTGATCCTTTCTACAGCCTTTGAAGTCCATTTGTAAAAACATAAAACCATTCATGTTGATGCAAACGGAGCTACATTTCGTCCACTGTTTACCACTGTAACGTCATTTGTAGAACCAGCAGATCAGACTCTCTTGGGACTGGGATCAGCCAGCGCTATCTGGGTACATTTGTGTTTTATAAAGTAATGGAGGCTATCAACTTTATATCAGGATCTTCGCCCTTTCTATGCTGCAGATGAAACAGAGCTTGTAAAGAGAGTTTTATAGTCAAAGAAGCAAGAAGAGGCAAAAACAGTAGCAATTGTACTGTTAAATGGACAAACTTACATTTACATGCTGAGCTTAGCTGAGCTTCAGCTATGGCCATTGCAGTTGTGCCCACTTTCAGCTTGTTAGCATTAAGCTTTTTCCAGCTGACCTATTACATCACACACCAAAACAACAGATAAAGTTCTTGTTTAGTTTACAGTTTTGAGGTGCATGCTACTCTTTGTCCCAACCTTAATGGGTCATGTTTTGAAGTTTTTTTCCTACTTTAAGGTGGAGTTGTTCAAAGTATATATGAGTAGTCAGTGGTTATGGTTTATATTCCATATTTGTACTTACACTTATTATTTTGAGTACATAAATACATTCACACTGAATTTTCTGTCTTTGCAGCATGCAGGTACTTGCAGTGTGTGCAATTCAGTGCTGGGTACTTTGCACTGAATTGCCATCTTCTTGACATAGCATAAGTGGTGGGATGCTCATCTGCTATATCTTCATTTAAAAAGAGGACAGCAGTCCATCTTTGGCACCAATGACAGCATAGCTTTAATCTTTTAAAAGGGGACAGAGTACACATAAAACACTGGATTTATTTTATTTAGAATCTATGACTGACGAAAAGACAAATCCTGGTGGTAACATTGCAATAATCATGTAAAGTAGCCAAAGGAAACTGTTCATCATCATTTCCAATAGGAGCACTGTATTCACACAACACATAATGCACATGAAAGTACACAGTCCTTGTAGTACACTGTGTTTGAGTGTACCCACTAAATTATGCCATTTGGAACAGCCTGAGTCATGCCTGCGGCTGAACTGATGGAGCGCTAGGCTAACAGCTTCTCAAATAAGGACCAAGGAGAGCAAATTTTCACCATCAAAAAGAACTCAGAACTTTTATATTTCATAGTGGCTTAGTCTGTATAACATTGTCACTTTTGCAACATGGTGTTGCAGCACAGGCTGGACAACACAGACAATGGAGGTAAAGTAAAGTCAATGTATGCATAGCTATTAGCCTAGCTTTCCATCAGAATTATTCTCTGATTCTCCAAAGTGAGCGCGGCGTGTCCGTCCTCAACTGTAGGTTAGACATAAACTACTCATAAGGACCTCACACAACCTAAAAGCTTTTCAGTTCACAGCTTTGTGCTGTTCCTTGATTCTTGCCTCTGCACGACAGACAGCCTCCTGAAGTTGCTCACAAAGTTAATACAACAAAACTCTCTCAAAAGTTGCAGTTTGGGCATTTAATACAACATGGCTTCCATCTTCAGCGCCTCAGAACTGCATATTTCTTCCTGTCTGCTTTTCTGAATTATAGATGAATCAAGCTTGAAGCGAATTCAAGATATATAAGCTTTGTAAAATTCTTCCGTCACCGGTGCCCACTCTGCAATCCATTATTTTCCTTTAACTGGTCATGTTCACTATACTCTG